>PVIR01000637.1:0-161018 GCA_004026965.1 Petromus typicus | reverse complement strand
AGGGCCCTGGAGACTGGGCTTCACACTTCTCTATTTCCCTTCCCCCTGTGTTACTTGGAGGTGAGGATCTTTGTGTCTGAGATTTGGAGTGTTTCCTCGCCTCTGACCTGCCCTGTTTTCTGGCACTGTTTGTTCCAAGTTACTTTCCTCTTAATAGTTAGGAACCTTAAAATAGCAGTGTTTCCTGGGTTGCTCTTTGCAGTCTGTATTGGGACCTAAAGAAAAACCCCTAGTTCTAGCACACCATATGAGGCACTCAATCAATACAGTCAGAACACCTTCTCCTGTCTGCTTTACAGGCAGGGAGACTGTGGCTCCTGAACTGCTACAATGGCACTGTCTGAGGTTGCAATGGGCCCACCTGCTCAGCAATACAGAGTCTCTGGGCTCACTTGTGCAGTTGGCCTGGAGGCCAGTAGGCTGTAGGTCCTGTGCAGCTGCAATGGTAGGGGCTGTTGTTCCAACAGGCCCACCTACTCACCAATACAAGCTGACTGGATGTGCTTCTGCAGTTACTGTGGAGAAAATCAGACTCTGACCTGCTAACCTCAGTCCCTGGGCACTCTTCCAGCGTAGGCCTGGAGGTCAGTAAGCTCTAACCCTGGCGCAGATTTGGTGACACAGACTCGGTGCCGCAGTCACCGCTTCCCGAGCCGCCCGCTGCTAAACTCAGTCCCTGGGCGCTCTTCTGGTGTGAGTCTGGAGACAAGTAAACTCCAAACTCGGCGCAGATTCAGTGACGCAGACTCGGTGCCGCAGTTATCGCTTCCCGAGCCGCCCGCTGCCAAACTCTCCAGAATTTTAGTTTTAATTCACAACCAAAGTCTTGAATTATAACCTAAATGCCAGTCCTTATGTTTTAAGATGGTCTCAGATACAAATTTACCCCTTACAGAATTATTGAGGGAACATTACAATATCTTTTCCTGTGTGGATTAATCAAGAAATCCTTAGCCAGTGTCTCTCTAGGGATGCTGAGATCTGCCTGCATACAGGGGAGAGACTTTGGAAGCTGTGTAGAGGAGCTTGAGCTTTCAATGGACCAACTTGACTTACAACCCGCCTCAGAAATGAATCTATTTGTAAGTCAAGGGTCCACTGTCAGGAAGAGAGCCATGCCTTCACTTTTTAAAAACTTTCTGCTCTGTAAAGTTAAAAACATACAAAAACAGAGATAAAGTATAATGAAACTACACCTCCTCCTCATCACAACTTCAACAGATGGCAACCACATTTTCTTTGTAATCCTTCCCAATGTATCACTTCCGGGGCACTGTTGTTATTTTCCAGTGTGGGGCAGGGAATCCGTACTTGGGTGTGCTAAGCGTGCATTCTACCCCTATGCTAAACCCTCTGTCTCGGCCCTATATTATTTTGAAACAGTCCAAAATGCTATAAATTTTAATTTATAAATATTTCAGGAAGTGTCCTTTAAAACAAAGCCTTTATAATTACAAAAGCTACTGCTATATTTAATAATTAATAATTTACTAGCATCATTAAGTGTTCAGTCATTGTGCTAATTTCCCAGTATATTTTTATTTTTAACAAAGGTTTCCTGCAAAGGAAAACCCAGACCTAGTCCTTTCATGGAATCTGGCTGATGTGGTTTTCAAAAATGAAGTTTCTCCTCCCATACTTTTCTTGAACGTGTGGCAGAAACCAGGTCTTTCATCCTACAGAATTTCTCACATTCTGGATTTTGCTGACTACATCCACAAGGTGTCAATTAACACATCCAACCCTCATTGGCATCCTCAGTCTAAGCTGTTAGTTTACATGTTACAGATAAAAACTTGCTGAAATTCAGGTCTGACTTTTCCTTTGGAGCAGGAACAGGCAAGGTCATGTCCTCGGTAGTGCTCTGTCCTTCCTGTGGAACCATATTGGAAGACATAATAATGTCAGTTTTTTCTTGATATGTTACAATTTATCCTGGGATACAAATTTGTATTTAAACAAGTTTAAGAAATCTATTGTAAAAAATGATACATATACTTAATTCAATGTCAATGTTTCATAACAATGTGCTGTATGTATTGAATACATAATTGTATTTGTCAATTAGAATAAGAAGTTGAGAGAATGGGCAGAGGGAAAGGTTGATCAGTGATACTGAGCTGCAGTGAGGGTCAGAGGTTCTGGTGTGCAGTTTCACAGTAAGGTGACTGGAGATGATAATTGTGCACTATATGTATCCAGAAGTGCTTTAGAACATTTGTCATCATTAAGAAGGGATAAATGGGGCCAGGGATATAGCTCAGTGGTTCCGGCACGTGTCTTGCAAACGCAAGGGCCCGGGTTCATCCCGGGTAAGAACAAACCATACTGGGTGTGGAGACTGATGCCCAGCAGCAACCAGTACCACATACCACAGTGCCGGTTGTGGTGGCTCACACCTGTGATTCCAGCACTCGGGAGGCAGAGGCAGGAGGATTGCTGTGACGTGAGTTTGAGGCTGAGCTCAGGGCCAGCCCGAGCTACAAAGCGAGACCCTGTCTCAAAAAACCTAAAAAAAAAAAAAAAAAAAAGGGGATAAATGCTTGATGGATCACATATTTGATTTGATTACACCATATACATATGTACAGAAAAATTATAAGGTACTCCTTTAATACATATAATTTTGTACTGTTAAAAATAAATTTAATTAATGAAAAATAATTTTATTTTGTAAGATCGATCAGTGTGTAGCTCTCATCATACCCTGTGCTATAAAGTTCTTCCTCTGCTTTCCTCTGATGATTTGAGCGGTTTCATCAGGAATCACACAGTGATGGGCTTGTCATTCTGTCGCAGGTCAGATTCTTATGTTGATGTCTCCACTCTCCACAGCTCACCAAGGGGCATCATATGGAAACAGACTTGCTGGATGGAGTTAGTCAAGATGAGGTCATAGTGGAGCAGGGGGCCCTACTTATCCAGACTGACCAATGTTCTCTAAGAAAAGAGAGATCTGGAGGTCAGGCCAGATGCGTGGTACCCACGGAGGATGCTACAGGAATGGTTCTGCTGCCACAGCTCAGAAAGCACCAGTGGCTGAAGGAGGCTGGTGCAGACCTTGCCCTGGTGCCTTCCATGAAAGCATGGCTCTGCGGGCCCTATTCACTCTTTCCCAAGCCCCAGACTGGAAGGCATTTTCCACAGCGCAAGTCACACAGTGCATGGTACTTGGTCGCCACAGCCCTAGAAACTCATACACAAACTGCAGTTCCTGACTGGAATCTTAGAATAGAGGGCAACTTTCCTAAATACTTTGTACTCCGAGGAGTAATTCATACAGGACAGGCGGCATATGTGCTTCTTCTGTTTAGTAGTTTTTAGAACACTGAATGATTTCCTAATATCCTCCAAAGGAAATAATGAAGTTTTGTAAAGTTAGTGATTTTTAAAATATGCATAAATATTGAATATTTGTTATATTTTAATCCATTACATTTATTAATCTTGTCAATGATCAAATGGCCTTAGCTTTGACCAGAGGTAGTCTTTTCCTGAAGCCTTCTGTATCCACTCCAGTAGTTATATGACTTTCATATTTTTTGGCATAGTAAAATGCTTCTGGTTCATTTTGCCCCAGACATGGAGACTGCTATTTCTGCAAGGCCTCAGGCTCCTGTCAGTGGGAAGTGATCTTCTGGGACCAGAATCTGGGTATTGGGAATGCTTGACTGCTCAGGAAATTGCTTCATGTAGACCTTTCCAGTGGATAAGCTTGGGAAAAAATTAAGAAAAAAATTCATTGTTTATGGTACATGTATTTTTATGCTGAAAATTTTTGTTTGACTTTATTAGGGTAAATTATTTGGTTTATCATACTGTGTCTTTATTATAAATGCCTTATACAGGGTAGTTAGGTATTTCACATATACTATGTTATGTATAGTGCATACATAATGTATTTGTATATAAGTATCTTCAATATAAGAACACCAATTGTAACTAACAATAGTAATACTGTCAGTGATAACTTATTAACAAAATTATTTCTATTGACTGTTATTGTTATTACTAATAATATTTTGCAAACAATTTTAAGACTCCTTTGTGACTTTCAGTACTTGGGATGCATATATGGTCTTATTGCTATGTTTTAGAATCATCTGAAATAATTTTTCTTAGCATAGTTAGCCCACTAAGTTTACATATTTAAGGGCTTATTGGGTTTATTTTGTTTTCACTATCTGGGGAATTGCAGTTTTTTTCCCCAGAACCAGGGATTGAAGCCAGGCCCTGTGTGTGTTATATCAGTGCTCTATGCCCTGAGCTACACCTCCCATTTAAGAATTTTTTTTCAAACAGTCTCACAAAGTTGTTCCAGCTGACCTGGAACTTACAGTCTTCACATTCATTATTCTCCAAGTTACTTGGATTACAGGCATGTACCAACATCCTCAGCATAGTTTTATTTTAATTATATTTTGTTTTAGGAAACAATTTTCTGTCTCCAAAATGAAATTTGTAAAATATGGTTATTCAGGTAATCTAGCTTACATTTTCTTCTCTGTCATCTTATTCTCTTCCTCTTATACATACAATCATTTTCATTAGTTTTTGTATCTCTTTCCATTAAGATTTTAAGATTAGTTTGGAGATTCTTCAAAAAACTAGGATTAAAGGTTCCATTTGACCCTGCTATTCCTCTGCTAAGGATATACACAAAAGAATTAAAAGACTCATATCACAGTTATATGAGTGCACCAGTGTAGCAGCTCAGTTTGTGATTGATAAATCTTGGAAACAACCAAATGTCCATCAGCTGGGCACTGGATAAAAAAGATGTGGTTCTTTTACAGAATAATGTATTATTCTGCCATAAAAAATAATAAAAATAAGTCATTTATACTCAAATGGATGTACCTTCAGGATATCTTCATAATTGAAATAAATAGGTCACAGATGTGTAAATATTGTATCTTTTCTCTGGTATGAGAAAATGAAGATGTAAATGAGCTCTAGAATATATGGTAGATATGGTAGAATAGAATATATTCAGAGGGAAATGGGGTGTAGGGGTAAATAATGAGGGGAAAAATAATGAGATTATAATTTAAAAAAGAAAACAAAGCTTATGGATATAGGGGACGGGGGTGGTAGAGGGGTAAGGGAATAGGAAAAGATGAGAATTAAGTTGTGTCATATATTGGTACAAATTCTCATTATTGAGTGCAATCATGATGTGTGTATATAATGTATCAATAAAGATTTCAATAAAGCAAAAAAGAGATTTTAAAATAATAGGCATATATACTATTCTCCCCTCTTCTAAGATATAAGGCACAATGCTTGACACACTGTTCACTACTTGTTTTTCCACTTAATATGTCCTGGAGACCTCTTTGAATCTGGATGAAGGGATTCCATTTTGCAGCGCACAGTTGTTCATTGTGTGGACTTGACTGATCCATGATTTCTGCCACCAGTTTCCTAGTGATGGACATTCTGGGTTGTTTATATAGTATTTTGCTATTACAAAGTGTAGGGTATTAAGGAGCTTCATTTTCACTAGCCTCCTGTAGGAGTGTTTTCTTAGCAATGGGACTGCTAAGTCTATTTGACTTCATGGTGTCAAATTTCCTTGCACAGAAGCTACATTCATCTCATTCCCTCACCCTTTTTTTCCTCATCCTAGCCAGCAGAGCTGCTGTCAGGCTTCTGGATGTTTGCCAGTATGACAGGTGAAATGGTATTTGCATTTAATTCCAATTTGCATTTGTCTTACTCATTTCTCTAGTTTTAAAGGATGCAAAAAGGGGGAAGATGTGTGGATGTGTCAATGTGTTTGTGCTAGCCAGCATTTTCCTCTCTAGGCTATAAAATTTGTGAGGATAGGACAGAGCTTTTTTTTTTTTTAGGTTTTTGGAGACAGGGTCTCGCTTTTGTGGTTCAGGCTGGCCCTGAGCTCAGCCTCAAACTCACATCACAGCAATCCTCCTGCCTCTGCCTCCCGAGTGCTGGGATTACAGGCGTGAGCCACCACTCCCGGCACTGTGGTATGTGGTACTGGTTGCTGCTGGGTGTGGGTCTACACACCCAGTATTGTTATGTGGTTACCGGGGAATCGAACCCAGGCCCTTGCGCCTGCAAGACAGGCGCCAGAACCACTGAGCTAACTCCCCGGCCCAGGACAGAGCTTATTTTGAATGGAAGAGACCGTCACCAGTGTGCAGTGTGAGTGAATAAATGGATGGATGAAAGAATGGATGAATGAATGAATAAATGAAAGACATAAAAGTCTGCTTCCTTCCCATCTCAAAATGCTTCTGGGGTCTGTTCAACTCCTTATCTTCATATTTTCTTTCATCTCTCTCTAGACTCAGAGCCTAAAAGCAAGAGAGCCACTAAGCCATCTACATTACATCATGAGTTTAAAACAAACAAAAGAATCAAAGAAAAGGCTTGAACATGAAGTTGCTGGTTGTACCTGTATAGGTGAGATCTGAGCCAAATTACATGTAGGATAAAGTACCTACTTGTTCATGGACCTAGGGAGGCCTCTCAGCCAGGCAAGCAGTATGTAGGGAGGATGAATGCTTAACCAAGGGAGAGAACAACCTCTGTGTGAATTCTTCCCCTTTCACTCCATCCTATTCAGCCGCAAACCTCTGAGAATAGACAGAAACTTCAGGGCCCATCAAGGCTGTGAGTCCACAGAGCCACTCAGGTTTTTGTCTGTGTGAGGCTCTCTGGAAGAACAGGGAGATCCCTATTGCAAGAAGACCTTGCTCCTTGGGGATAGGCCTAGTTTAAGCCCTTGTCAACACAAAAACCCTGTTGTGGTTGTTACTGCGGTGTCTGTAATAAAGCTCACTGTGTTGAAGGTTTGGTTGGGGACGGGCTTTTGGATTGCGATTGGATCATGAGGTCTCTGACTTCATCATGAGATTCTAACTTGATGGCATTATCAAGAGGTGCTGTAAACAGGAGATGGGGCGTAGGTGAAGGCTTTGAACCCTGTGGATCACGAGGCTGATCTCGGCCTCTGTACTAGTCCCTGGCCTCTTTCTGTCTGGCTATTTCCCTTGGTCTCTGCTTTCCAGCTGTTGAGCGATGAGCAGATCTCCTCCACCACAGCTGCCACCGCGATCTTCTGCCTCATCTCAGGCCCCTGCACTGGAACCTCTGAACCATGCACCAGAACAAAACTTTCCTCTTTTAGATGGTTTTTCTCAGGTATTTGGTCACAATTAAGAAAAACTGATCAACACAAAGCTTTTCAGATAAAAGAAGTTGTCTTTTTTATTTTTTCTTGCTAAGTGTACTTTATCTTTTGCTCTCAGAAATAATAGTTCCCATTACCCTTTCTGCAGTGGTATGGCCCCTCACATGGAAACTCACCCCCCATTACCCTTTGAATATTTTCTATTTCACCATATCTACCATACATTCTAGAACTCATTTGTATCTTTGTTTTCTCATACCAGAGAAAAGATACAATATTTACACATCTGTGACCTATTTATTTCACAGATAAAGATATTCTGAAGGTACATCCATTTGAGAATAAATGACTCAATCCCAAGTCAAAGTTCAAAGTTATATTCCTCAAGTTCAAAGTTACACTCCTTGATACTATAAAAATTAAGGATTTGCACTCAATGCAGAAATCGTGGATTGAATAAAAAGGGAAATAAAAATTTGGTATACAGTTTTACTATTTAAGTCATACAAGGAATTTTTACAGATCAGCTAAAAAAAAAAAAAAAAAAAGGACCTTAATAGACAAATAGCCAAAATCTAGAAATAGGCAGTTCACAAAATAGGAATCCAAAATAAGAAACAAATGATGCAATACTCATACTATTTAGACAAAGAGACAAATCAACATCTATAATTAGCAGTTACTTTTTACTTACCACACTGGCAAAACTTAGAAAGCTAGATGGCTAGTTAAGACAGGCAGTATGGTTTAGATCTAAAAAGTTATGCCAAATTCTCACTTGTATAAGAAGGTGATTGGATCACAGGGGCACAATATTCTCTGGTAGATTCATCCGTTGATAAGTACAGTAGCCGAGTGTGCCTGTTGGAGGTGGGTCACTGCATGACCTAGAATGGCGCATTGTTGTCCCTGGTTCTTCTCTTTTCTCCTCTCATCCCTCTCTGCTTCCTGGATGCCACAATATGAGCAGCTGTCTTCTGCCAAACGCTTCCAACATGTCTTTCTTTTTTTTTTTTTAGATTTTTTGAGACAGGCTCACTTTTGTAGTCAGGCTGGCCTGAGCTCAGCCTCAAACTCACATCACAGCAATCTTCCTGCCTCTGCCTCCTGAGTGCTGGGATTACAGGCATGAGTCACCACTCCCAGCACTGTGATATGTGGTACTGATGGCTGCTGTGCATGAGTCTCCATGCCCAGTATTGTATGTGGTTACCAGGGATCGAACTCAGGCCATTGTGCTTGCAAGACAGGCTCCAGAACCACTGAGCTAAATCCCCAGCCCCACCATGTCTTTCTGCCTTGCAGTCAGCCAGCCATGCATTACAACCATGAGCCAAATGCACCTCTTATTCTTTATGTCATAGTGCCAGGTATTGTATCCAGGGATAGGAAAGAGACCAAGACAGTGGAGCCATATAAATACTTCTGAGTGTACAGACACTCGTCCTTTCCTCAAAGCAATATGGTACTTGGTCAAATGCACTTAACCTAGGACCAAGAAATTCTAATCTTGGAAATGCCTCCAAAGTTCTCCTGACAGTCTGAGAGGGAAAATGTTTGAGGATGCTTCTCAGCTTCTCACAGCCTTGCTTATGGGAAATGAGAGTTGGAGACACCTGAATGTTCAATACTAGTGGAATGAATAGATAAAGATTATATTGAGTTCTGTGAAACACTGAAAAACCAGGAAAAAGAGGTACTATCAGTTTTTGTTACAGTAAATCTGCTCTATAAAGTCTCTGCAAACACCACAGTAGCAAATAGTAAATCATTGTTTCTGGGGGAAATAGAAGGTCAGGATCCTGTGAGCTTCTGGTCACAGCATTTTTGCCAACTAATCAATACATAACCTTACTTTATGTGTATGTGTTTTCAAAACCCTCTTCTTTAATATATATTGTTATTGCACTGACATTGAACTCAAGGCCAACAGCACTATAATTTGGGCCTGAGCAGAGATTATCTACAGCATATATTCCCTGTGAGACATACCCTCGCCTTCTTGTGCTTAGGAAAGCAATGTGCTTAGGGGCCTTTATACATAGTAAAATTGCCAAGAACACATAATGGTAAAACATAGCACTCATGTGCATATAGAAAAGACACATACGTGCAGTATGAGAGCAGAGACATGAAAGCATTATAGCATCTTGCCGCTCCTCAGCTAAGCCACTCGGATTTTTCCAGGATCTGTGCTTATGAAAAGTGACCATGAAAGGGCTGCAACTATTGATTATGGAGGTTCAAATAAATTTTATCAAGTAGACAAGTTCATGAGTGCAGAATCCATGAATCACGAAGAATAACTGAATATTTGCTTGGTTCTTAATAGAATTAAATGAAAAAACAAGGATGAGTTAGATACATAGCTTAGATACATAGTTAGATACAACCACTTACCTTGGAATATACACAAAGCAATCACACATACTTTTCAGTAACCAACTGAATTGAAGGACACTTATCCATTTAGATGTTGTTTCTTGGCTGAGGAGTGGAAATGAAATGGAATAAGTGAACCAACAAATAAGACAAGAAACATTACTGTGTCCTGACTGGAAGACAGGAGAAACTCAGGCCTCTGCACAGACAAGGTCTGAACTGGAGCCTCCTTGCCACACTCTGAGTTTTCCTCTCTCTTTACCCTCTTGCTCCCAGCCAGCTCTCCTGCCTCTCCATGGAGGACCTGAAATACCTACTGTACTCTCTTCCCTTCCACCTGGAAACTCTGTCTCTCCTCACTGACATGGTTTGGGTCTAGAGCAACCCTTAAAAGGCCATGAAACCCAGTCCTCATCATTTTCTTTCATCAGACATCACACCGTAGGGGAACTGTGAAATTTCAAGACTGTGAGCCGAAGTAAACCTTTCCTTTTTTCAAGTGCATCATCTCAGGTATTCTGTTATAGTAAGTCAAAGTTGACTAATGCACTCTGCAAACACCACAGTTTGATCACAGTTTCTGGTACATTATAATTATTTCCTTGCATTTATTTATTTACTCTACATCTTCAAAAAGGATTTGAGGTCACTGCTGGTTAAAGCTTCCAGAATCTATTTGCTAAAATAATAAAGGAATGCATAGGTGAACGGCCAAATGAAAGGGTAATTTCTTCACTTTTCCATTACATTTTCTTCTCCTCAGGATGAACCCTAATAATTATAGTAGATTAATAATAATCATGGAATGGTGTACTTTATGCAGAGCAAAGAAAGCTCTCTTGTGCTTTGAACTATTATCCACACTACTGATAATACAAGTTAACACTGCATTCCCTTTCTGGACAGCTAGTGTTGATTGATTCTCCATTTGTCATAAAACAAACTGTCCATGTCTTTTATACATGAATCCCATCTCTGTTTTGCATTTATGTAGCTGACCTGTGTGTGTGTGTCTCTGTCATTGATTCATAGCGTATTTAATTGGTTTGCATCTCATTTCCATCTTCCAATATATCACTCATTTTTCCCGGTTCTGTGTCACCTAGAAGTTGGTGAGAATGTTTTCATTTATCTCCCATTGCTGACAAAGACCAAGTTGTCAGAACAAGCCCTGTGACAGGCAGCACGTAACCTCCACACATTCTCCTATGAGTTCTTGTAGATAAGTTGCACCAATCTTCTGTAATGTACATTGTTTTTCTGTTTCTCACTCTTCTAAAAGACACCATGAAAACTTCGCAAAATATTCCCTGAAATCCAAATATACATCATCTTCCCTGGATCTCAGCGTGGTTTTGCTTCACTGACCATGGAGATGGACATACATGTTAGGGTTTTTGTATCTTGATACTTCATAGAGAGGGAAACAGAAGAAGAGTGCTCATATGAGGACAGCTGTCCCTTGGTACCCATGGGAGCAGGCTCTGGGGTCCTCACAGAGACCAAGACTCAAGGCCAATCAAGGTGCTTGTACAAAATGGCATATATTTCCTCCCATGTACTTCAAATTATCTCTAGATTACTTATAATATTTAGTACAATATAGTTGACATGGAAATAGACATTATACCATATTGTCTAGGGAATAATGACAATACAAAGCTTTCGCATGTTTGGAACAGATAAAATTATTTTAAAATGACTTTTATGGATGCTTGGTAGAATATACAGATGCAGATCTTCCACAGAAGGAGAACTGATGGCAGTGAAAATGCACTCTCACCAAAGCCACGTGATCTGCCGCTTTCCAGACCAGGAGGAGCTTATTGACTCTGTCTTGATTCAACTCCAGGGCTCCTGGATAAAGGACTTTTAGAAGTGCCCCAGCATTTTGAGAGAGAACATGCTAGCTCCTGGTGATAGCCTCTTGCTTTTGCTCACAGTCCAGCAGATAAATCTCTTTGAGAATGTTTTTGTGGCTTCAAATAATTTAGAGAAAACTGAAGCCCAGAGAACATTCACAGATTTAAAGTAAGTCAAGTCTCTAGACCAGACATGTTATACCCCAGAACACAGAAATAAACTGTATATATTATCTTCAAAACACACAGGCAGGCGGTTTGGGATAGTCCATGAAGGCTTTCTGAAAAAGAGTGGAATTGCATGGAACTCTTAGAGAAAGGGGGAAGATTTTAGAAGAAAGTCTTACAGCTGAAACTGGAGCCATGGTACAGAGCTGGGGATGAATATCAGATGTTTCTGATAAGTCTTCCTTTCCAGTGTCAAAGGGCTAACTCTAGAACATCTAACTAGACAAGTTGGGTTCCCATGCACAGCTGAACCCAAGGCCCAGAAGACGTTACAGTGACATCTCTTAGCTCAGCCTCATGGACCATTTCCCTTCTCAAGGAGGCTCCTTAGAGCTGAAGGAAGCAGCTCTTGTTGTCTTAACAGGGAAACAGGGCCTCTTTCCCAATCATTAAAGAAATATCCCAGGAAGGGCTCATTGGAATACTGGAATAGATCTGATAGATTTAGCAAATCAAAACAGAGAATGTACTGTTCAATTTGAATTTCACATAAAGCATAAATAATTTCTCAGAGTGTGTTACATGCAATATTTGGAATATACTTGTGTAAGAAACTATTTACCTGCATTCTAAATTTAAATTTGGATTAATAAGCACCTATGTCTTTTCTAGAAATCCTATCTTCACCTCAGTTCTTGTGGTCAAGTACATGGGGAGCTTCATTGATGCAGCCTGAGGTTGAGTGGTCACACCCTGGATGCCCTATCTCCCCTACACCTCAGATCAGGAGTAAGGGGCAGTCAGACTCAGCCAGGCGTCGGGATGGGAAAATGTACCCGCAGACAGTTTCACTGTTGTACAAGCAGGAAAGAGCGCACTCATGCAGACCTAGAAGGTGCAGGTCATTCATTCATTCACGTGGCTTCTTGACACAATCAAGAGACAAAGTGAATAAATTGCACTGGTATTCAAGTGCAAGGCTGCTGCCCAGGGAACCTGGCATCATGATGGGGCAGGAAGTTACAGAAATGTGAAATAGGCTGAAGATCCCAAGGCTTTGCACAAGCTCACATGGCAAACAAGCCACGGAGACATACAGAGACCCAAACAGCATGACTCTAGGTCCCAGGTGTACCACTGAGGCAAAGAGCTAACTGGATGTTGAAGGAAATATCTGGAAGAAACAAGCAGCACTTTGGATGTCAAAGTAGGCAGAGGTAAATAGTTTGTCAGGGGAGCAAGTGAATGCCCTCCCGGAAGGAAGAAAGCAATGTATGGGCAAACTAGGAGAGATCTATGCAAGTTAACTCTCTCCTCTCCTTTGCTTCCTTGTGGGAGGCTGCTTTTCTGTGGAGTAGCCATTACTACTCTCAATGCTTCACTCCTATAATAGTTTTATTATAATTTATCCTTGAAATTAACCAGTGTATGATCCCTGCCTTTTATAGGGCTAAGAACCCATACTAGCCAGTCACAGTTGTATATTTTACAACTAACTTTCTTTTTTCTTTTGTATTATAGAGAATAGAAACCAGGTCTGGTGTTTGCTTGACCAGCACTTCACCACCAAGCTACATCCCAGGCCTTCTTTTTCTTTTTAAACAATTTTCTCATTTTAAGACAGAGTCACACTACATTGCCTGGGCTATCTTCAAATTTGCGATCCCACATCAGCCTCCTGAGTAGGTGGGAGTACAATCATGGGCCACTGGGCTGGACAAAACTGTTTTTTAGAAAGTAGAAAGAGTAATGCACTAAAACAATAGCAAAACATAGTACAGTAAAAAAGCAAAGCAGTAACAATAATTTATCTTCATTATGAAGAATCACACACTGTGCATAATCGTATATGCTACCCTCACACATGGCAGGTAGCACAGTAGATACAATTACACCAGCACTACTATAAACACATGCATAACGTGCTTCTCTGTGGCTGTGTCATGGCTATTACCTCATCCAGGAGTAGGAATTTTCAGCTTCATTAAAATCTTACAGGAATACGGTCATACATGCAGGGAGTTATAGACTAAAAAATTCATTACACAGCACATGACTGGGCTAGAGAGGGACTGCACAACATGCAGACAAAAGAGAAGATGCTACAATATCCTCTGTGCACAGCAAGAAGACCAGGACAGAAGAGAAAAGTGGTACTCCAGGAAGTGATTTATACTTTTCTATTACCTTCAGTAATGTTGCCATTGACTGTCTGCTGTTTCTGAGCCCCAAGTCACATAGGCACTACTTTGTAGGCTCCTAGGAAAAGAGATGTGTGTTTCTTGCTCACAATTGTGATCCCAAAGCTTTGCACATAGTTGAATCTCAGTTAAAAATTGTTGAAGAGTCAAATGATCAAAGCCCTTGGACAAATTTAATTACCCTACTGGATGAGATTCTTCAAAAGAGACCTTCCAAATGTTTTCACATGAACACTTGTGGTACCTTGATACCCATAGCAAGGCTAACCTGCGTAGCTTTCCAGAAGCGTGTACCTCTGGTTCTCTCACAATGATCTTTGAAAAGCTCACAAAGTCCGTCTGATGATGTCTTGGCAAGGAACATGAGTCCTTCTCTATGCATTTACATATGAGGCAGCTGAATAGCCAGACTGGGCCAGTCCATCAATGCTACAAATAGAGTGGATGGAATTTGTCAATTTGAAACACCCCCTGTTTTATTTTTCCAGTACCGAGTGTGAAACCCAAGGCCTCACCCAGGGCAAGCAAGCACCTACCACTAAGCTAACCTCGCCCATTCAGAGTGGTTCACTGTGACCCCGCACTTTTGGAATGCACTAGCAAATCTGCTCTCTGAGTCCTGCATTTCAGCTGAGAGAAAGCTGACTAATTCATACAGAAAGATGCAGCGTATGGACTTTCATGTATCTGGTAAAATGCAGAGCTGGTATTTTATTGGGAAAAATCTTTTCTGAAGGCAGAATTAGATACGAAGGAAGGCAAGCTGGAGAAGTCCTCGGAAGGACACGAAGTGCCGTGTCTGGCAGTTGTCAGGCTGTCCGCGTCCAGCATTGAGTACCGTTTAAGGTCATTTTCTGAGTAAAGAAAATCAAATGTCTGGAAGAAAAGACTTCTTGTTCCAGTTTACCCCAAACTTCTTGTGTCCAAAAGCCTTTTCATCCTAATAAAAAGATGTGTTATTAACTCCATTTCACCGAGGAAACTTTGACTATTAATTACTTATCCAAAGTAAAACAGAGTAACCGGCAGAGCTGGAGTTTCAAGCCAGTGGGTCCTTGTCCAAAGGCCTCAGCGCTCTCTGTGACACCAGCCTGCTTCCCAGGGCACTGAGGAGGAAGAGTGATTGCGGGACTGAAATGGTACTGCCTCTAGGAACACCACACAAACATAGATACATGCTGTCAAGATTCACCTTGGGCAGGACAACTGATCTTACCAGTGAGCTTTTCTGATGGGGGATAAGCCAGTGATTCGCATGGCCTTTGAAAAATACTATAATTTCCATAGTAGCCATGAAAAGAGAGCAGATAGTAGGCCTTGGGCGGGGGCAGAGAACTGAACTGGATAATTCTCACAAACAGCATGTGACTATGTACATCTGCCTCACATCTTGTTTCTCTAGGATTCAGCTCCTGAGGCACAATAAAGAGCGTAGGCAAAAATGGCTTAGGTTTTCAGCCTCTGTTTTAGTCATCTCTTTTTCCTGCTGTTCTCTATCGCTACTCCTCTTCCTGTCCCTTGGCTCTGGACTCCATACCCTAAACTCTGGTCACTGCACACCCTTCCCACAATAAGTTTCTCCTTTTGTTCCCTAAGTGATTCCGTCCCTTTCTGCCAAGGCTTAGAAAGTTGACAGGCCCTCTGCATTTCTTTTATCTGTCAGGAGTTCCAGTACGCAAGGAATATTCACCTATTTCTCTCCAAGTGACTTGGGCAGTGTGGAAGGAGAGCTCAGGGTGCTGGCTTCCACCATGCAGCACTAAAATCTCCAGGGAGGGCTGAAAGGGCTGTGTAATGGCTTATTTTATGTGTTGGTTTGTGTAGGCTGAAGGATGCCCAAATATCTAGTAAATCATTGTTTCTAGGTGTGCCTAAGAGGGTGTTTCTGGAAGAGGTCCAACGTTGGAATAAATGAACAGAGTAAAGAAAACAGCCTCACTGTGATCAGATGTTCTCCAACTTGTTAACGATCCTGATAGGACAAAGAAGGAGGAAAGGCAAATTCCCACCTGTCTTTGGACTGATGCATCTAACCTCTCCTACCCTCAGATGTGTTGCATCAGCAAGGAAAATAGCTTGCTGAATTGGTACACCTTTATTTAGGAATTGAGGCTCGATCTACAAAATGAAACTGAAACAAGCAAGAAACAAGGAAAATTTTCTTATTTATATATTAAAATAAAGTAGTAAAAAGAATACAAGAGCAACTTGGGAAAATAATATAATGTAATTATCACTCTGGCAAACAACATCATTATGTTGCCAGACAGGTTATAGCATGGATAGTCCAGCTTGTCCCCAGTCTAGAAAACTGCATCAATATGTTGCAACAACCATGGGTAAAAAAGAAGCACAGAAGGCCTCAGCTCATCCTCTGAGTAGGGCTCCATTTCACGCGCTTTGGCCTCGTTTTCTGTGTTCCTTTGTCCTCTTATATCGCCCCTCCAGAAAGCAGTGGGTTGTTCCTAGTCACTTCCAGACTCTTTGGGAAGTTGGCATGTGACCATTTTGCATATGTATAGTCTAAGAAGAAGGGGTTCTGTTCTTTCTCAGAGCACTTCCAATTGTGTCCTGCCTGTCAAACACTTCCTTTCCCAAGTTCGTATGGGGCTGCGAGCTCTTTAACATAAATAACCTTTACATGTGTGAGCTCCTGGCTCTTAAGGGTGAGAACTCAAAGATGTACATTAAGTACCACAGCCCCAGTTCTCTGGCCTTAGAACTTCCTAGATCGTAGACCTTCAGATTCACACCGAAAGGCACTGCGGTGGGCTGGGATCTAAAATATCCCCTAGAAGTGGCATGTTCAGAGGAGGGATTTTGAAAGGTGATTGGTCACAGAGGTGCTGACTGTGTCATTAGGAAGTGAGGCTTGGTCAGACTAGGCTGGTCACTAGGGAACATGACCTAGAAGTGTGTGTTCTTATCCTTGACTCCTCCTTTCGTTCTCTCTGCTTCCTGGGCATTGTGTAATGAACAGCTATCTTCTACCTGTCATTCTGCCTTGGAGCCAGAAAAACCACATACTTAACCCTTAACACCACAAGCCAAATAAGTTTTTCTTCTTTTAAGTCACATGTTAGTATTTTGTTCTATTAATGGAGAGATGACTAATGCGACACCACCAGCTTTCCTGCAACATTGGCTTGTACACAGCATATCATGGGACTTCTTGGGCTCCTGAATCACATGAGGTGACTCTCGTAGTAATTATTCTCTGATAAATCTCCATGCATCTTATCAATTCTATTTCTCTGGGAAATCCTGGTTAATTCAGGCTCTATTGATCTGGTAGGGCTGCTGTAGCAAAAAACCCACTAACTGTCATTTAAAATACATTTATTTCCACACCTTTCTGAAGGCTAGATGACCCAGATCAAGATACTACAGGACTGTTTCTCCTGAATCTCTCCCTTTATGTGGCAGATGCCACCTTCTCCTGTGTGCCCACATGGTCTTCCACTTGTGTCTTATCTGTTTCCTAATCTCCTTTGTCTTAAGGACATCAGCGATATTGAATTACAACCCACTGTAATGTTCTTATTTAAATTTTATTGGCTTTTTAAAGGCCCTGTCTTCAAATACAGTCACCATGAGATGTTACATGTCAGGACTCTAATATAGTCCATAGCAAAGGTATAAGCCACTTCTCCCTCAATAATTTCCATCATATTTCCCAAGAATAAAGCCCCCAAAATGTTCAGTCTCTACAGAAACTGTGTGCTTGATGCATACTCAGAGCCCCTACTCCTGCTGGTCCTTCCTAGCATAGCCCTAAACCTCTCTAAGTTAGAAGTAATGGGAGCATCACCATCACACCATCAGCTCCCCAAGAATCCTCTTCTCTAATATGCTTCAGTGGCTTAGACCAACAGCCAGATGTAGCTTTACTTGCTTCTCCCACTAATCTCAGGTAAACTTCCTTAACATCCAGTCCCAGAAGCTGTGGACATGACACCTACACCCAGAACCTAAATGACGGTAGCACTATCATTTACTGTAGGTGGCTGAAGGTGGCTTACAGTTTTACACTGGTATCTGAATGTGCTATGATCTGAATGTGCCTCCAAAAGTTATGTGTTGGAAACCTGATCTCCAAATTGCTGTGTTTATGATACACGGAGTTGAGTTGCTTTTATGGTAGAGTAGAATGAAGTTATAAAGGTGGGGTTCCCATGATGGGATCAGTAGTTTTATAAGTAAAGAAGAGACAAGTGAATTAAGACTTTTTTTTGTCTCTCATCATGTGATTCTTATGCCATGTTAAGAAGTAGGAAGATGCTATATTAATATGTAGTAAGATGTTTCTACCTTGGTATTGAACTCTCTAAGAAAGACTATTTTTAAAAATCACTTAGTCTATGGTATTTTGTTATAGCAACAGAAAGACTAAGACAGTAAGACAAGAGGTATGAGCATGAGCATGGTTGAGTACTGCTGTTTGGTGAAAAATGGAGCTCTGTGTCCAGCTGTAAGTAACCAAGACTGCTGACATACCATCCTGCACCAGGGCCAGCTAGCACAGACACAGGCTGCCCACATAATGAATGTCTGTGAAGTCAGTACTCAAAATGAATTAAAAGTGGAGCTATACTCAAAGAAAATTCTAAAACATCCTTCTCAGGTAAGATGCTCAAATTATAGAACAAAAGGAGTAAAATATTTTTGAATTTCGCAGGCTATTTTCAGGGAGCAGTGAAAGCTGAGAATAAGCTATATCATTCCAACTCCATTCTGGATGTTCGACCACTCCTGTGGGCTCTTCTGGGTGACCTGAAGGCTGAAAGGTGTGATCTGAAAGCTAACATCCAGCCTTGTTATGCTAGGACCCAACACTGATTTTCAAAGTCATTAGAATATATGCACATATTTGAGTGTGTACATAGTGTGTACATATCTGTGTATTTATATATGTGTGTATTAACATATAATACTATATATTTTTTCTTTGTAAAGTAGGTCAATTTGTCCTCTTTAGCCAACCGACTCTCGCAAAAGTACTAATTTTTTTTTGTTAAATGACAAAATGTCTCCATTTTAGTAGACTAATGTGGAAATATGGTGAATTGGTAGAGAAAGCCACAAGCAAAAATTGCAGCTATCTAGGATCCAGCACCATGTCTTAGGCCAAATAACTCTGAGCTATTGGGCAAGTCACATGCCATCTCTGCATCTCATTTTCCTTGTCCCCAAGGTTAAAAGCACTGGAAGACAAGTACTCGCTCTTTGGTAAGTCACAATGGGCTCATCTGTAAGACGCACCCTCCGGAGCCATGTGGCTGGTTTGCCCAAGTGCCTTCCCTTCCTTCCCTGGCCCTGTCCTGTGAGGTCAGGAGTGAGGAGCAAGCACTGAGGCAGCACCTGAGCTGTGGAAATGGGTGCTGCATCCAGAGGCAGACAACCCAAGGTGGCAGAGGAGAGATTTCTACCTAGTCCCAGAGGCTTTAATTTTATTTATTTTTTTTTTCAGCTTGCTAAGACTCAGGTCCTGCCCTCAAGGAATAAAGGAAGTGGGACCAAAGCTGGATGAAGTAGAGCCTGCCTGGCCCTCCCAGAGCACCCTCTCTCAGCATCATGGGAGGAGGGATTGGATGGAACTCAAACTGTTCAAACAGCTGCCATTTTCAAGTGAAGAAGATAGTGCTGCTGAAAGTAAAATACACAAAAGCAGCTGAAGAGGAACAGGGAAGTTGAAGGCAAATTCTGAAACTCTTAGGTTAAAAAGAAAAAGAGGGAAGATGGGACCAAAGACCAAAGAGGGGAAACCAAAGGAGCTGAGCCTCCAGGAAGAGACAAAAGCAGCCTTGAGGGACATCTTAGGAAATAGTAGAGACGTGGCAAGTCAGCCTGCAGCAATATGCCCAGGCAGGGTCTCCTGCCTCTGGGGAAATTTCTGGAGAAAATGAACTTTCTTTAATTCCCAAAAGCAAATGAGAAAAAGAAGTGGGAACCCTGGACTCACTCCCCAGACACAGGCACTGAGGGGACTCCAGGGCAAGAAGGGTTCCGAGGGTGCCTGCAGGTACCTCAGCCTTTCCACATCTGGCTGCGGTTCTTCAGGTGCCGCAGATGGGAAACAACCCCCTGTGTCATCAGCTCTTCTGTGGCATGATTATTTTTTAAAGTCTTTAAAACACTATTTTTACCACAAGCACATTTCTTTCTACCAGAGGAACAAAAGGATCACAACCCACATGCTCTTCAAACTGGCAGCCCTAGGAACAGGCAGGGTGCAGATTTATATATGAGGGAGCACTGCCCCCGCTTCCACCCCCTCGACAGCATCACAGAAACAAAACCAACACAAAAGCATTGGCTGGGTGTTGCCACCCTCCTCAAATCAATGTGCAGAACCCATGTGCAGTGATGAATGAGGGGGCTGCACAGCCAGTGAGATTCTCAGTAGTAATTTGGGCCATTGACAATTAGTTCTCTCTGATCTCTCTCTCTGTCTCTCTGTCTCTCTCTGTCTCTTTCTCTTTCTCTCTCTCTCTCTCTCTCTCTCTCTCACACACACACACACACACACACACGGAACCTGGGAGCCTGAGCTTTATTCCTTCACAAAGAAATTATGTCATGTTCCTTTGAGGTTGATTTTTGCAATTTCCCTTAAAACTTCCAGGGCAGCTAACGGAGTACGACTGGGTTGTTCTACAACAGCTTAGAAAAGGCAACAACTTCCACTGTTTCTCTCTTTCTTTCTTTTCCTCCAAGAGCAAATACTTTAGAAACATGAATATGGTGCATTATCAGTCCTGCCATGTACCAGGTTACAGCCTGAAGGTAGAAGTGCTTATCCCTGCTGTGTGCATAAGTGTGTAGGAGAAGGATTTGCCTACATACTTTAAGAGGGAGAAAACCGGTAGAAATTCATAACAGCTCTGCAGTCTATCTTCACTTTCAGAGTTTCTTTTAATATGGAAGATGTTAAGAGTGCTACTCATTTTTTATAGTTACATTTGTTTTAAAAATGGAAGGCAAAGAGAGAAGAAATGATTCATCTCAAACTCTGGAGACAAAGAACAAACCAGTGCAAAGGTGGCTTCTCTCTGGCCTCTGCATTTGGCGAAGTGTAAGACTTGGCGTCCCCTGGGAGAGGCCCTTGGCCTGCACGTGGGCACTATCCAGAGCCACACTGGCCTCACTGCCTTCTCCGCAGCCCACATCTCCTCTCCCCACCCTTAGGTGCTGTTCATCTGGCACCTTGGACCTTGGCACATGCGTGTCCCCGGGTGCCAGCTCTTCTCTCCGGGAGGTCCTCTCCGAGGTCACAGGAATCCTGGAGACTAGAGGAATACCAGTTCCCCCATGGCTCTGAAGGTCATAGTCACTGTCACTGCTTGATGTGCTGCTGACATCAGCCCCAATATTCAAGAAATGCTTTCAAGATCAGTGATGAGGAGCACACAGGCAAAGCTTGGCTGAGTTCCTGAGGCTTCCCTGTCCCCAAATCTGCACTAAAGAAAGAGTGAAGAAAGGGACTAAAGACACAAGCAGGAAAACAAAGCTGAGATGCGACTAAAGAAAACCCATGATTGGATATTTTCTGTACAGGAAATAATAAATCAAGATAATGATCCTTTGAGCAGACACCTGATAACATTTTCTGTAAAGATAAGCCAATCTCACCTTCTGGAGGATATTAAACAGATATGTCAACCCCAGGCAAATAGGCTGGCTAAGTAAACTGACAATTAATAGATCGCCCAGAAGATAAACAGCATTCTGAGAAGAGTCATTTAGAGACTAGCCTTTTTAAAAGAAGGTGTTTAGGGAAGAAACAATGAAGTTAAAGATAAAGTGCCAGATAGGAAATCTGCCTTCTCCCTGGCTCTGGCCCCAAGAACCAATTCTGAACTAATGTTTTTCCTTTCGGGCTAAAATCAAATCTTATAAATCACCAGAAAATTATAACTTCATTTTTAAATGTGTAGTTTTTAACAGATGAATCCACCCTTTGACGTTTTTATTTTCAATGAAATAATGTCTAGGTTTTTAAATGGAGGTAACTTTCCATACCCAAAGCATACATGTAGAAAGGCCACATATATATCTATATCTATAGATATAGATATCTATAGATATAGATATATATGATTAGCAAATAAAATTATTTAAAGCAATTTCCTGAGGGAATGGAGAGCCCATACATCTGAAACTGGCTTGAAACATAGTTTTATTTGATACTTATTCACAGCCAAATAAAACACAGTTTTATTTGATATTCACAGAACATTTGACCTGAGTTTAACCACATGCTCATCAGCATGTGTCTGAAAAGTGGTTTCAGTTTAGAAATCTGCCTGATGCTACCTGTTTATGAGGAGCTTCTTTTTTCCCAATAGAAAATCACCAGTTTGCATCATTTTTCAGTCCTGACAAGTGGTGCAGGGGCCTCCCCAAAGCAGGTGAAGGATGTCACCCGCTGTCTTCCTGGGCAGCTGGTACTGTTTTCCTCTGGATAGGCTTGACCTTTCTCTGTGCCGCAGCCCTCCTTCTTGATCTGGGAAGAGCTCTTGACTAGAAATTACTGCTAGTCACCACAGTGCAGCTAGAACGGTCTCCATGCCAACTCCTGCTCTGCAAGCCTTTGTGAGGGCCGCTGGAGTGTCATGCGAAGGCATTGGCTATGACTCCCTGCTTCCTTTGCCTTCTCCAGGAGGTAAATGTTAACCTTGCCTTGGTCTGGGCTGGAAAAGTTCTCCCTTCCTCCCACGTCTGAAGGACCGAGAAGGAGGGGAAACATCCTGTGATGTCACAGGTCTGTTCTCTCCTGCCCCTCATTTTGTCCTCCGCTCTCCCTCCTGGTTTTGGCTCGTTGGCCTCAGCTGGTGTCCTGGTTGCCTTGCAGCCACAGCCCTCTGCGGTCTCATGCTCAGGGCCTGGGACTGTCTACCCTCTGGAGCTGAAGCTGGTCCAGTGCTCTGGTACAATATTGTCTGCTAATAGCACTTTGGCTGACTGTCCCAAGACAGTTCCCATCTGCCTGACATTCAAGCTTTGACCTCAGTTTGGGGCCTTGTCACTGTGCTCTTCTTTGGAGTAGCTTCTAAAGATATCTAAGGGTATTTTTTAGAGCTTCCCAAGGAACATGCCTCTGCCCAGCTGGGTGACTGGTGCCCGCCTTTGACGACTGAGCTTGGTAGGCAAGCTAGGTCGCCCCCATTGCCTACTGCTCTGCGGAGAACAAAGATGGAGCAAGAGAAAACTTTGACTTCCAGTATGGCAATCACACCTAAGAACTTCTTGGGAAGTGATAAGGGCCTGTCTTCTGGATGTTGGAAAGATTTGGCTCCAGGCATTCTGTTAAGGGCCTCCTTACAGATTTCTGCAGTAGCAACAATCTGAGACACTGCTGGACCAGAAAACAAGAAAGTGAATGTGTGGCCAACTGGCTAGCATTGTCCCTTTGCCACACTAGCCTAACTGTGCTTCCTTCTCCTGGGGTTGGCATTCAGATTGGATACTTGGCATGTCCCAGTGCAGTGCATCCTTTTCGTATGTCCTCTTCATTAGAACCCCCTCCGCCTCTCTCCCTGCTGTGGAAGAGATATTGTTGTAGTGTTCTTGATAATAGCAGGACAGTCTGTTGTTCATGCTAATAAAGCTGTGCAGGAGTGCATCCTTTAGTAAACAGAGTGGGTCTAATGGTTGGGATGTGGGTTGATACCTCACTGCTTCTGGAGGTGGTCCTGGAAGGAGGGGGTGAGGCCCCTATGGAGTCTTCACAAGGCCTCCCTTCTCAGTGGGTATGAAGGTCTGGATGGAAGACTGGCCTGAATTCATATAGAAAGAGCCTGAAACAGACCTTCCCAGAACATTTACCACTGTGATAGAGAAAAACATGGGGGAGCTAGCAGTTATTTTGTGCAGACAGACCTATGATCTTTTGACTTTAAAATAATGCAGAAGTGATACATACGCAACCGTAACTACACTTCTTTGTTTGTTTGTTGACTAGAATCTTGGTACGTGGCTAAGGCTTGCCCTGAACTCACCGTCTAAAACCAGGCTGGTCTCGAACTTGCACTGATCCTCCTGCCTCAGCCTCACCAGTGCCAGCATTACAGACATGCATCACGACATCTGGGTCAAAGTTTGAACTGTGACATTTTCTCAGGCTAGGGATATGTGGTCTGCTTTCTCATAACCCTGGGCAGTAACAGTGACATAACTGCCTGTCATCCTCAAAATCATGAGAGAACCGACACTAAAACGAGCTATGCTGCTGAGCTGGGATGTTTGATGGGTTATAGGGAATCTATGTACTTTAATTTATAATATGTTCAACTTATACTGGATTTATTGGGATGCAACCTCATAGTTAAGCCATTCATTTTACTAATGAATAACCCAAAGCATGAGGAGAAGTCTAAGAACTAGTCTGAAGGCTGAAATGTTGGAATCTGGGCTTGGTGTTGCTGTGACCCAGGACAGCCCAGTGGGTAGAATGACTGGATGGGAACAAGTGCCCTCCAACTCTAATGTCTATGCCAGTAGTGGCAAACCTATGGCATGCATGCCACAGTGGGCTGTTATATCATTAAAAGCTCTAAATGCTTCACTATCACTGGTCTATGACATCCCACTATCTTCGAGCTTAGAAGTTTCTAAGCACATAATACATGACACATGACATATTTTATAGTTGGCTTTCCCAGAGCTCCAACGTTCTAATCAATGTAGGAATTTCCAAAGGAACTTAGTTTCAACTCCAGTCCCATTAAAAGAAAGAAGATATTAGACTTAACAGTGTACACCCTGCTAAGACTAAGATACGTGAGGTAGAGTTGTAGGGGGGAGACCAACTAACAGCAAAATCTTTGTAAAAACAGAATTGTGTTATAAGCAAAAACATCTAGCCATGTGTGTGGCCAAGCAGAGGTTTAAAGAAAAGGAGTGGACACAGCCACAGAGCAAGAACCTTAAGAACCTGGGGAGAGTGTTCCAGGTATCGGGGACCAGAGCGCTCTCTCAGCACCCATCTCCTAGCACTGAGCAGATGGATGCCTTCCCTGTGGTATCTGTGAAAGTTGTGCATAATTACAGGAGTCTCACAGGAAAATGCCGCTGGGTCCCTTGATTCAGTACAAAATCAATTTGAAGTGGCAAGATTGAGAACCATGGGCATGCAGTATTTTCATGTGAAGGACTCCACTTTGCCCGTTTTGGGCAGAGCAGTCATGAGTTGATTTTTTTACACCACGATGGACCTGGCTGGAGTGAGTCTGGATGGAGAATGAAGCCAGCAGCCACAGAACCTGGACAGGTAGCTCAGAGGACTGGAGCAGCAAACAAGAATGAAATCATCACTCTGGTTTCTCCAAGTCCAGTGACAGACTAGGAGCTCAGTGCAAACTCACACAGCCCCTGTAGTTATGAGGTCTCCATACTATATTGCATTAGCTGCTTGAAAACATCTACAGTTCCTTCCATAAACAGGCATCAGTGCTTAACCAGTCCCAGGTATTAGAATGTTAGGACAGAAAGGAGCAGTGAAGTGACGTGAGCTCTGAAAGTCAGTGGGCTTTGAGTTGGGTATGATGATGCTAATGTATATTTCTAGCTGAGGCTGAGGTGGAAGGATCACTTGAGTTTAAGAGCTCAAGAAGGGCATGACCAATATTGCAAGACTTTATCCCAGAAAAGAGCAATATTTAATGACTTGAGTTTCCTTTAGCACAGAAAGGGCATAATTGAGGTGTTTTCAGGAAAGGATGCACAATACCAGAGGGAACTGGAAGTTAAACCAGACTTTTTATCAAGAATGTTTAAGTGGCACTACCAGCTCAGGCACCACCAGCAACAGAAGACTTTTATTGGGACATGGTCAACAAATAAAGGCAGGAGAGAAGATTCCCAACTAGAGCTGGGCTGTAGAAGAAACATAGCTACTTCCCAGCTGTTCCCTTCAAGGTGGGGTGGTGTCGTCCTGGCGTCCAGGTGAGCACGCAGAGTCACCACACAGACTCCAGGTAGCATTTCAAGAATTGTTCTCCCTCTTTTAATGCAAAATACAGTCACTTTTACAGTAAATGGTAGAGGGCATAAACATAGGAGTGGGAATGGTCGCAGATTGGTTGAAGCATGCACAGAGGCAGGTCGTTGTAGATTGATTGAAGAGGCAGGCAGTCTTGGTTTGGCTGAGGGTGGAATCACAATAACACTGGCCATGTTAAACTCCAGCCCAACCAACCTGGCTACTGGATTCAGTGGGGCAAGGAAGAAGCACCCTATGTCTCCTTTCCTACCTTCCCATGACTATGGGTGCAAGAGGACTGAGAAGCCTGAAATATGCAGTTCATTAGAATCAGCCTCCAGGGCACAAGGCATATAGAGAAGACTAGATAATAGATTTTCAAGATCAAATAGGACCCACTGGAATATGATGAAGACAATGTATTGAGTGCCAAGTATGTGTATCATTTGTAAGACCAAATATGCAGCCTCAACATATGAAGGATGATTGAGCTGGAGGAAATTAATAAGAATACATAGGAAAGCTCTGGGCTCACTGCCTAGTAGCCTAAAAGCAAAACAGATTCACAGATGAAAACTATCTTGCTCTGTCTTTCACTAGGGAGAGGAAAGTTAACCACTGATGATCACTCTAGATCCTTATTGGCCTGTGGATGGTCCATAAAGAATCTACATACACAAGCTTTAATTACTAACCTTTATGTGACACTATTTTGGTGGCTTCCTTTAAAGCCTCACCTGATAGCTCTCTAAAAGCTCACTCTTCTTGGTTTGAGATACTATATAAATTAGAAGTCTGGGGAATATTTTTGAGAACTATTCATTCTCTGGGTATCCAAATATATGTGAAGCACACATTAATAAATTTTTGTTGGTTTTTCTCCATTTGATTTGTTTTTTGTTATGGAAACTTCCAACATTGTTCTTGCCCTTCCGCTCTATATTCTGTACTAGGCCTGCAGATACAGACAAATCTGAGTGCAGTCACTATGAGATGATGGTGCTTGCAGTATAATTGGAAAGACAGTGGTTAAAAAAAAAAGGAGAAAAGTAACTTTAAGATTACAAAATCTAACTGGTAATGTAAAAGAAAATCTGAAAAGTAATGAGTGCTACATGTAGGTCCAGACCGTGGTGTCAGCAAAAGCTGCATAGAGACACTGTTTAAGAAGAGATGGGAAGGATTCCTAGAGGTCATTTTAAGTGACATGATGGAGGGAGGGGCAGATAGAGAGATTGTCACATGCAAGGCTGCTGAGAGTGGCAGCCCCAGAATGATAATGGGGACCATAGGACTTCAAGAGGAGGCTGAGGGGGCAGGTGAGGGTTGGAACATACTTGGTTTTGCAGGTCATTAAGGAGCTGGCCTGAACAATAACCCATAAGCCCCAGGAAGTTAGCAGGTGGAACACTGAGTTATGTGTATTTTAAAAACTCAACTTGATACAGAGTGAAGATATATAATTGGTGCAGTTAAGAATAGATGTTGGGAGGCCAGTCCAAAGATGGTGGCAATGGTTTAAGTGAGAGATGACAGTATCTATGACCGAAGCCATGCAACCATTCATCACCTCACTCACTTGTTCATGCAGGTAGATCCTGTGGTGTGTTCTAGGCAACGTTCTAGCCTTATTAAGGGAGTAGCACCCAGGATAGACCAGGTTTCTGCTCTCAGGAAGTTTGCATCTAATGGAGATAAATATAGCAATGGCTAGGGAAAAGAAATAGATGGGCTGAAGACAATGCAAGAGTCTAGCCAAAGGAAGGTGGATATGAGGTGAGTAGAAAGAGAGGATATGGTGTAATACCCATATTTCTGGCTTTTACTATTAAAATAATAAGTGTCATGCACTGAGTTGATTATGACTGAGTCAGACTTGGGGAAAGACTATGAGTTTTGTTTTAGACATTATCTTGTTCTGTTTTTTGCTACTATTTAAGATGGGGTATCTTCTCACAATAAAAGTTTACTTGGCCCATAATCCTGAAGGGCAAGCTCAAAAGTATGGCACTGGAACCTGGCTAGTGTCAACAGGACAGAAGGCAGGAGAATGAGAGAGGGAAAACTCACTTTTATTGTAGCAGACTCACCCTCACATAATTAACCCAGTCCAAAGAAAATGACACTTGTCCACTGTGACCTAATACTCTTGTCACCTCTCCTAACACGGCTGCATTGGGGATTAAATTTCCAGCACAAGTTTTGAAGTGCATATTCAACATGCTGAATTTGAGGTGGCTTTACCTTGTAGAATAGCTATGGCATTTAAGTGGTAGCATCTCAAAGTCCACTGACCAGAATTAGGTATTAATTGCTCAAGAAATTTTAGCCATTCATGCTGTGAAAATCTCTGTATAAAAATATCTCCCAGTGGACTAGTAAATAGAGGTGTCTGAAATGGTTGTAATAAGGGACTTGTGTTCTACTTGAGTAGACTAAAGGAATATTTCATAAAACAACATCTGAGGCAGGGGATAACTTGACCCCAAGAAGGAAAATGAATTATGTCCCAGCCCAGGCAGGGCTCTGAGATGGAGCTGAACTGGGAAGAATCTTTCAAATACTCATATGTCCTCAGATACTCCCAGCACTAGCTCAGAGGAAGAAATCCCAGATTTGGCTTTTTTTTCATAGAGTTCTTGAAATTAGTTTCATGAGGGTTAATTTCATGTTGAGTGCCATGTAGCCCAGGATTATGAACTGGATGGATTCCTCAGTGATTTCTTGGGTCTTCTCTAATATCAAGGATTTCCCAGGGGAATGAGGGTCCCCAGAAAAAACACACAGGACACACAGGACAAGCTACTACCCAACTGACTACTCTAAAACAAAATGTATTTAAAAATCAAAAAGAATGACACAGAAAGGGAAGCCCAGAAAGGGGAAAATTCACAAGAGCTATTCCTGGAGGCTGGGAAAGGGAGACTGCTGATTTCCCCTTGCTGGGAAGACTCTTACAGTCTTTTTCTTTTTCTTTGACCACATGTGGAGGCAACTATTGGCCATAGGTTTACAATCCAAATACCTTGTTATTACAGGACTGGCCCTATAGAATGTGTAAGACTGGTCAATCATACTCTAAAGACTACCAAGGGGGGAGAGTCAGCTTGCGACCAAGTGACCATGGCTGGCATGTCTATGCCTTATGTAGTATTGAACTCTGTGCCTTATGTAGTATTGAAAGTAGTACTTTGTTGCTAAGGAGGTTAATTAGTTAATACTGATAAAGAGCTTTAAAGATGAAAAATATTCTATAAATGTGAAGTATTATTACTCTCACCAGTAGCTCTGCTGCTGTTATATTATGTAAGAAGACCCGTTCCTTCGACTCATTATGTTCTAATGTTCATCTGAGTATTTATTGAGCAATCATTGCACTATGTGCCTGAAATGGTGCTAGATCATGGGGTCACCACAATGTGAACCTACAAGCGACTCCTTTAGAAGGGTGGGACAAGAGGGGAGAGTGAGTGGCCACAGGGAGGGAACTAGAATCCTACCCAGTGTCTCCTCTGGTTTGTTAATTCAAGCCTCAAAAGGGGAAGAGGAAAATACACCTGGAGCAGTAATAATCTACACAATATCAGGGTTGCTGTTCGTTTTAACTCAAATAGATGCAAATAGAATCAGAGAGGTTTGTTTTTGGGAATTGCTACTATCTGGAGCATGGTTGCTATCCACAAAGCCATAGTTGAGATTTAGTTCTGAAAACATTTTCTGTCTTTATCACAGGAAGACTGACAACAAGGAGAGATTGGCTGGGGATGGAATTCTTTTTTCCCTCATTCTTGAATACCAGTTTTTTAAGATTTGCCTTCAGAACTGGACAGAAAAAACATTTCATCCAAAGTTGTCTGTGTGAAAAATGCCAAGTCACTCCACAGTGAGATTTATAATTTAGTCCACTATCAACTTTTCCCCTAGAAGCAAGAAAAGTAAGTACTTTGTTGCTAAGGGGATTAATTAGTTAATATTGATAAAGAGCTTTAAAGATGAAAAATATTCTATAAATGAGAAGTATTATTACTCTCACCAGTAGCTCTGCTGCTGTTATATTATGTAAGAAGACCTGTTCCTTCGACTCATTATGGGTTCTCACAGTGAACACGGGAGGAGAAAAGAACAGCAAGAGTTCACAGAAGAATGAAGCCCTCTGGTGTTTGTTGATTTTAAGGGAATAACTGAAGACAGCTTTCTTAGCATCTCATAGAGAAAAGAATGCAAAGTTCACAATTCTTTTTACTTTACCTGCTGGCATCATGTTCCCTTGCTTCCTGATCAGTCTTGCTCTCTCTGAGCCAGCAGGTAGAAGAGATTTTTTTGAACATTGAGCCTTGAAGAAGGAAAGGTGGTCATGACCTCCTGCTCACAGTGAGACTGCACAGAGAGGACAGAGAAAATTGTCCAGGCTCAAGTAGACAAAAGTCCACCAAGTGTGTCATGATGTCTCTGGAAGGTAGTTAGCTTGTGGGGATGATTTTCTTTGATGTTATACAACATAACCATTGGATTTGGTGACAATGTAGCCAAGTGTGACCAAGATCACTTCCAAGGGCACTGTGACATGAGTCATTTTTTAACTAACATAACACCTAAGACAGCTCACATGGAGAGCAGTCTGTGGAAAACCAAGTGACATCAAACATTAATGTAAGCACACTGCATGGAGTCAAGAGGATTGGGGCCCTAAGATAGCACTCACGAGAAGTGGCAATATTGGTAGCAGGTGGCTGCTCCTATTGGAGCCTCCCCTGCCCTGAGCCAGGCACTTCTTTATCAGACATGTATTATATGCTTTACTGGCTGTCTATCACCAGTCTGCATCCCTTGAGAGGCGGAATAGGGATCAAAGATACTGACATGTTCCTAAATAAGATTAGAAAGAAGCTAAGAATGATGCTACATGGCCGCAATTCTAACCACTGAGGAAATGAGACAGGAGAATCATAGCAACATTGTTAAATCCTGTCCCAAAATTTTTTAAAAGGCTGGCAGTGTAGCTCAGTCCTGCCCCAATTCAGTTCTCATTTACCACACACACACACACACACACACACACACACACACACACACACACACACACACAAACACACACACATACACACACACACAACACACACACCAAGAGAAATGAGTCACGGGTGATAGAAGTAGAGACATTACGGAGTACAGGTTCAGGTCTAGCAGGAAACTAGCCTCTTTCAAGTTTTGAAATGAGATATCAGCTAATCATAGACCAATATACAAAATCCATGGACCGCTATCAGAAGTCTGTTTTTGTAGATGGAATCAATTTTTTGAATTGATTTTCTTTTTTTCTTTTCTTTTCTTTTTTTTTTTGAGACAGGGTCTCACTTTATAGTTCAGGCTGGTCCTGAGCTCTGCTTCAAACTCACAACACAACAATTCTCCTGCCTCTGCCTCCTGAGTGCTGGGATTACAGGCTTGAGCCACCACACCCGGCACTGTGGTATGTGGTACTGATTGCTGCTAGGCGTGAGTCTCTACACCCTGTATTGTATGTACTTACCTGGGAATCAAACCCGGGCCCTGTGCTTACAAAACAGGCACAGGAACCACTGAGCTAAATCTCTGGCCCAGAATTGATTTTCTTATACTGAGCAATGTGAGAAGGCCTATGACCAAAAGTTAGTGATAATTTTTCAGTATTTGGGGAATTCTATTGTAATTTTTATGAATCCTCATCTTCTAGGTTTTACATGGGTTCAATGAAATGTGCTATTTAGGAAAATACAATGAAACTTTAGGCATGTTCCCAAATAAAGCCACTTTTCAAAATTTATTTCAACGTTTTGACCTGCACAGAGCAGTCAAATTGCTGATGTCCTTGCTGCAGATGTTAGAATTTACCAGCTTTCTTTTGATGATAATTGAAATGAGAATTGGGGGCTGGAGGATGATGGTATTGAAGTGGCTCTTGGGACTGCTTCCTCCCCATTATTCTCCAATGTTTTCAAATTACCCTAATAGGGTGAAAGGCTCCATAGAGGATAGCTTCATTTCTTTTCATCTTTGGTCATTTAACCACTACAGGCCACCTGATATATTGTATCTGGGTAATATTAATCCCTGCCTAATTTTGAATCAGGAATGACAAGGGTTCGGAGGAAGCAATGAAAGGATTCCAGGGGCAAGCATCTTCCCAGAGAAAGATGAAGGCTGAAGCACTGGCAAACTAGTCTCTCCTTCTCCCAGTTTTTTTTTTTTTTTTTTTTTTGAGACAGGGTCTCGCTTTTGTGGTTCAGGCTGGCCCTGAGCTCAGCCTCAAACTCACATCACAATCCTCCTGCCTCTGCCTCCTGAGTGCTAGGATTACAGGCGTGAGCCACCACGCCCAGCACTGTGGTATGTGGTACTGGTTACTGCTGGGTGTGGGTCTCCATACCCAGTATTGTTATGTGGTTACCGGGGAATCAAACCCAGGCCCTTGCGCTTGCAAGACAGGCGCCGGAACCACTGAGCTAACTCCCCGGCCCTCCTTCTCCCAGTTAATGGACCTGCCTAGCCCTACATCACATGAAGATGGTCCCAGGGAGCTGGGAGGAAATCATTAAACCGATGTATTTTTCCCTGGTGTCAGCCTTGCCTGGAATGAACGCCCATGTGGGAGTTAGGTCGGAATCACCCATGTCCTGTGTTAGTCCTTCTCCAAAACTCACATTCACGTTTAATTTCTAGTGTAACGTGCTAGGAGGTGGAACCTGATGGTAGTTGCTAGGATAGGGGATTCCATCCTCATGAGTGGGTTGGTCTGCTATAAAAGAAGTCTGTAGGAGGGAGTTCAGTCTCTTCCACCTTTCTACAATGTGGAGCAGTGCTCCTTAAGGAGTGGAGCATTCAAAGCACCACCCTCAAGGCAGAGACTAGATTCTTACCACCAACCAAACCTCCCAGCACTGTGATCTTGGACTTTGCTTCTACAACTGTGAGAAATAAACTTATTTTATATAAACCACCAAGTCTCAGATTTCTGTTATAGCATTCAACAGTGAGTTAAGAGTCTAATTCTCTAAGTCCTATGGTGTTTAATTGATAATTAAATAGCAGTAAAATTGCTAAAGAGCTAACAAAAGTGGGAGGGTGTTTGTGTTTTTTCTAAAATGACCTAAGCCTCAAAAGGACTCTGTCTACAGAAAAAGCAGCCTGACAGTCTGTCTGTCAGTATTCTGTGAGCTCTCCACCTATTTCTCATATTTTCATGTGTTCATTTCAGGAAGATTGATAAAGAAAGCTGCCATAGTAGAAATGCATCTTGTGTTGTGTGTGTGTGTCTCTGTGGAAGCACGTGAGCATGTTGTGTGTGAATATATGTCTAGTGTGTGTTTGTGCATATGCACATGTGTCCACATGTGTCTGAGCACATACACACCAAGAATGGCAGCACAAAATGCTGTGATGTCCCTCTCTGCTCGTCATGCCACCTGCCAGCAGGGCAGAGGAATGGGCTGCATTTACCACTGTGCATTTGTGTGCTGCCTTTATGTTGTTTTTTAGTTTTACTGTCTTTGGTATTATTCTTAATTTTTGGTATTGCTCCCAGCTGAGGTTAAAAGTTGCTGAAGGACAAAGACTGAGCCTCATTTTGTGTAATTATGAGTCTGTTCCAAGGCAGCTCCTCCTCAATTGATTTTGCTCAGACTCTCACTGACACCTGGGCAGCAACACCACTGCAGATTAACCTTGGCTCCTCATTGAGGAGAATGCAATGAGAAGTTACTGATTGACTACAAAGTCGATGACATTATCTCTAAAACTTTTGAGCTGTGTGAACTCGGTAAGTCATTTCACTTCTTTGAGTCTAAGGAAATCTTTTTTTTTTTTTTTTTCTTTTTTGAGACAGGGTCTTGCTTTGTAGTTCAGGCTGGCCATGAGCTCAGCCTCAAACTCACATCACAGCAATCCTCCTGCCTCTGCCTCCCTAGTGCTGGGATTACAGGCATGAGCCACCACACCCGGCACTGTGGTATGTGGCACTGGTTGCTGCTGGGTGTGAGTCTCCATGCCCAGTATTGTATGTGGTTACCAAGGATCGAACCCGGGCCCTTGCATTTGCAAGACAGGCTCCAGAACCACTGAGCTAAATCCCCGGCCCCTAAGGCAGTCTTAATCTTAGTTTGGAAATGTAAATGGTAGTAGTAACCAAGTCATGATGGTTGAGGATTAAGTGAGTTGAAACATGCTGAGTGCTGTGGTTTAGGTGGTGCCCAGCCTGTGGTACATTCAGAATATACTGGAACCTTGAAGATGTGGAGTCTAGTTGGAAATCTTCCAGTTGGCAGGGGAATGCCCTTGAAAGGAATCTTAGACTGGGTCTTCCTCCTTCTTTCTCTTTGCTTGTCAGCTGCCATGGAGTGAGCAGCTTCCTCTATCTTATGCTCCCTTCTGTGATGTGCTGCTTTGCTATAGGCTCAAAAGCAGAGTGGGCCATAAAAGGAGGCACATGCATCTGGGGCCAGGAAGAATGATCAATACTTGATGTGCTCACCATGTCATCCCATCATCCCAGCCCTGGCCAATGAGCTCTCACCACACAGCACAGAATGGGGAGAACTCAGGGGGCCTCATCCCATGGGCATCACTGAGCCCGTTCTTGGGCTGATAGCTCCTCCATTTTGTGAACAGATATTTTAACTGATATGGTTTTACTAGAAGCAGGGAATACCCGGCCCTCAATCACTGAAGCATGACTTCCTGTACAACATTTCTTTAGTGTAATTCCTTAAAGATGAAAGCAAGCTTTTAACACATGGCAAAAGGATAAATTACCACTAGACGTATAGAGAAAGGCCATCTGTGCCTTGTTCATGAGAGGAGTGCTCAGTCCTCAATGTGACTTCTCCCTAAAGGACCTACAGGTGCTTTTGACTAGTATCTGTATAATCTTTGCTTTGGGTATCCCAACATCCACACTCAACACTCACCTAAGAATGATGTTCACATAAATAGAACACCACTTAGTGCAAAACCCCAGCAGTGTTTGTATCTGATACCACAGACACTACAGTGAAAATAGTTCTCAAGGACAATCAAGTATGTGGTTCTTGAAAAATCTACAGCCATCAATGGATAGTCACTGAATAGCTAGATAGACGAATAAGACTGACCAAATTGGGAGTGGTGGCTAAGTGTTCTCGACCTCCAGGGAATGAATTGTGCAAGTTCTTTCTCTTCTTAGGTGTGCAGTGACTTAGGGTAGTTGGAAAACCTGGAACCACTGGGGGTTAGAGTGAAAATTAAGAAGCAAAATTTGTGCTGAAGCCTCTTCGTGTACCAAAGACCTTCCACTCTACTTGTACCCTAAAAGGATATTACAATAAAAAAGATACTGAAGTTCTGAAATTTCACGGTTAGTCTTTGTGATGTTCATATGTGATGTTTGTCCTTACTTGAGGTTATGCATAAGAGTTTTTAGAAGTAACTTGTGACCATAATGTTTTGTGCTGAAGCAAAATAACTCTGAGCAAAGGCCCTGGAGAATCAGTGTACCTTTTTTTAACAGCTTGATTTAGTTCTCTTTTATCAAAGTAAGCATCCTCTATCTTTATCCAATCCCCAGCTTTTGCAAAGCAGTTAAAACTGTATAGTTGAGTTAACAATAACCAAGAAGTGGAAGCAACCCAAGTGTTCACCCTTGGCTAACTGGATAAAGAAAATGTGATACATACACACAGTGGAATACTTTTCAGACTAAAAAAGAAGAAAATTTTGACACATGTTCCAACATGGGTGAACTTTAAAGACATATGCTAAGTAAAAAAAGCTAGTTGTAAAGACAAATGCTGCATAATATTTCTTATATGAGTTATCTAGAATTCTTAAAGTCATAGTTACAGACAGTTGTATGGTAGTTACCCAGGGCCAGGGAAAGTGGATATGGGAGTTCTTACTAAATGGGAACAGAGTTTCAATTTAGGAAGACGAAAGTGCTATGAGTTATGCACGCATACCAAAATTAAATAAATAAACTTTTCAAGTAAAAAAAAAGAAAACCCATAGAATTATGGTTCACTATACTCTTCCTTCCTTCTCCCACCACTGAGAGTTCACTTCCTGCTCAGGGCCACTGCCTGTAGCCCTCGCTCTTCCTCTTCCTCTCTCTGCACTGAGGATTAAATCACTGGTTGTAGTTGGTATTCACACTGGGTTAGATCCCCACACTCACGAAATTTCTCAAATGCCAAGCTGGGCTTAAATCCGTGATCCTCCTACCTCATTTTCTCAGAGTGCTGAGATTAAGGCATGTGCCACCACACTTGCTAGGATTTCTTTTTCTTCAATAGAGCCTTGAAAACATTTTGCTTGCAGCAAGGGCAACCTCCATTGTTAGGAAATGACTCCTGTGCAGTGGCCTAGGGGACCATCCCAACGTCTTTCTACTGCCCAGCCTGAGAAAGCTACAGAAGAAAGTAGAGATTTCAAGGCCAAAGAGTGTGTGGCTTTCAAAGCCCTCAGGACAGAGCCTACCAGGTAAATATCTGATCAAAGGAAAGATAAGAGTAAGTGCTAAAGGGTGAAGGAAAATTGACTTGTCTTTGGAAAAATTCATCTTTACTTAAAAATCCACCCATGAACCCTGTATGTGCTTGTGACAGCAACATGAGGCTGACTGTGGGATATATTTTTTTTTTCTTTTGATTCACTGCATTTCCATCTCTTCAATCTTTTTAAACCTAGAAACTATCATAAAAGAGTTCATAGTATGACTGTATAATGAAATATATTTACAGTAACATCACCACCAATGACGTGAACATAAAATCACCTTAGCTACACTTGTGGCCCCAAGATCTCACGTACAACTGAATAACAGTGTTTATGTAGAAATTCATTTTCAAGTTTACCTCCTCAAGGATAAGTGCATATCTAGCATCTTTGTATATGCTACACAGATATAGAAAAAGAGAGGTGGACAAAACCAGCATGGGAAGAAGGAACCCTGGGTCGCTTCTCTGGCTTTCTATCAGCAAGTCAGTTCACCTCTCTCAAACCAGTTTGTCTCGGACAAAGTTGTAGATGACGAGATTATCACTCTGACATGTGTCTGGTAAGTCACAACTTTTCATGATTCTATAATAACACAATTGTGTTCAATGTGTCAGTGTTGCCAAAAAAAAAAAAAAAAATGATCCTTGGTACCAAAGAAAGATTTAAAAATTCTCAGTTTTTTTACTCACTGGTCCAGAAAGTGGAATAAATAAGCTATTTAAGGGGTCTCCAAAACAAAGATTGAAATAAGAGAGTATTTGTTTATTGCTTGATTCTCCTGCAAGTGAAATTTATACCTCCTGAACATTTTAAATTAACTTCATTTTAAATATCTTTACATGGATAGCAATAGTTTCCAATACTTTTCTTTCTTTTTTTTTTTTAGGTTTTTTTGAGACAAGGTCTCTCTTTGTGGTTCAGGCTGGCCCTCAGCTCAGCCTCCAACTCACATCACAGCAATCCTCCTGCCTCTGCCTCCCAAGTGCTGGGATTACAGGCGTGAGCCGCCACGCCTGGCACTGTGGTATGTGGTACTGATTGCTGCGGGATGTGAGTCTCCATGCCCAGTATGGTATGCGGTCACCGGGGATCGAACCCAGGTCCTTGCTCTTGCAAGACAGGCACCGGAACCACTGAGCTAACTCCCCAGCCCCTCCAATACTTTTCATTAGAGTGTACGTAAATTATACGCAGTTTAAACAAATGAAGAAAAACACAAACAAATTGTTAATGAGATTACATGAATAATGCTCACTGGGGCTCTGTTTGGGTCAATGTAAAGATAAACTGTCTCCAATATTTATGAACATCCTGAACTCAATACTTTTTCTTATAGTGCCTTCAGGGATAAAAATCTTCCATAAGCAATAAGATTTATAAACAATTTCCTTGCCATATAGTAAAGTTGTATTTATCAAACTGAGTTTAAAATGTCCTGAAGTGAAATAAATTGAGTTAGAATGAATCCATTTAGGAACTTTAGTTCATCTGAACCACAGACTCATTATGAAGTCAAAATGTGGCTGGATCAATTACTATTCTAAGACCAGACTGCTATGTGGTCCTAGCTACACTGAACCCCAGGTTCTTTAGAAACATTCTCCCTCCTTCCACTGTCTTCTTTAGTCCATAGCAATGGATGGGGGTAAGTGCTCCTTCACATTAGTTCAGTTCTGAATGACCAAGGGTCAGGCTCTGGGCTTGGCAGGTGTTGGGAGGATTTTCTGTGACACACAGTGAAATATGCATTGTATAAAACCTGCAGTTACTCAATCCCTCAAGCTATACTGATTGTGGGTTGTAAATAATGTATTGTGTACAGAGCATTCTCCTCTTTCATTGTTCTGTCAAACTTGTCCACTGTTCTACTACTCTAATCTCATTATAAAGGGAAGAAAAACAACCTGGGGAGTTTAAGACACTTGCCTTGAGTCAAGCTGTAAATTATTGATTTAAATAACAAAGCCCAGGGAGAGATACTTCCAATTTATTCCTGGCTTCCTTTGCCCCAACAGGCAGGCGTGGCTGGCCAGTTTGAATTTCTTCAGGTCCTCAGACACACCTGCAACATTGGATTTACTGTTCTGCCTTTCCTCCCAAGCCACAAGGCACATGGCTGAGCTCTGCCCCACCTCAGCTCTCCAGCCCTGCTCAGGCCTTCCTTACTGACCTCTTCAAACAGAATCTCTCTGGAGCCAAGAAGCATGCCCGCCTCTCTGCTGTACAAGCTCCGAATCTGATAAAGCACAACACACAGAAGATGTTTGATATTTGTTGAGTGATTTAGTTCCAGGGTGAACTGCTGATAGGTGTTAGAAAAGTTACAATGTTAAAAAGTTAACCTTTATTGTAAAAAGATCCCCCAGGGCTCCTATCCCCCAGACCCCCTCCTTACGGCCATAAACTTCTCTTTCCTGTAATTCATGTCAGTTAAAAGTAAATGGAACTGAGCCACCTGCAAGGCATGAACATAGCTTCTGATAGGTTAAGCTACCTCAGCCCAACTCTGATGTGAGACCACTTAACTCCGGGTCTATATAAGACTGCTCTGTGTGTGCTTTCCCTCTTTATCTTTCTCCCCTTTCTGCCTCTCCATCTCTTTCTTTCTTTCTGTCTCTGTCTCTCCCTCCCTCCCTTCCTTTTTCTCTTCTTCTCCTTTCTTTGTTTTCCTTGATCCAAGCCTCCTGCTGTGGGAGCCACTCACCTTTAATAAAATCTCCTGACAGACATCCTGGAGTGTGGCATGGTTGTTGAGCATCGTTGAACCCCCCCACAGTAGGTAAATTGGGAAGGTCACTTTGACTGCATTTTACACCCACCCAAGCCCTGACATGCCTAACTCTGCACCAACACAGTCACCAAAAGCTGGACAAGGAATTTATTTCTCTTCAATGCCAGCCAACATGATGTCAGGACTCAGAGTGAGTGGATTCTGAGGCAGCATATTCAACCGACTACTTTAGCATGTCATTTGTGTGTATTGACTAAGGAAGGAGAGTACAAGACAGGGTAATGCAATAATAATACTAATAAAATGAATTCAGAGGAAATGAAGTAGGTCTCAATCTGTATGAAAATCAATGAGACAAAAACCACTGCTCTTGGAAATGATGGAGGCATATTCGAGACAGAAACCGCTGTAGAGACAGAGGACAAACTCCTGGGCCCTTAACCTTTTTTACTTGCTGAAGACGTGATTTACTTCTGGAGCAGTCAGGAATTTGACCTTACTTTTTCTAAAAATAAAATGATAACAAGAAACAAACAAATAAACAAACAAATTGGAAGAATCGCTCCCTGGGTTTTGTTATTTAAATCAGTAAATAACTCTTCCCTTGACCCTACAAATGTCCAGTGTGATACTGGATTGAGGTCTTGTCCAGGTTCTTGGTGTCCTGAAAAAAATTAAGCAGAACACTCAGAAGGAACAGCAAGATCAAAGATTTATTGAGAATGAACGTATACTCCACCCAGTGACAGAAGGCCAACGAGCAGACTTGGTAGTGAGGGTGTTGAGCATTGGCACTGGGGCAGGACTGAAGAGTTGGCCTAAGATTTTGCTCTTGCCAATACGCACCTTGACTCTGCCCCTTCATGGAGTCATGGAATTTTTGACATTTTATGGCCCTTGGAGAAGCTGTCTTGATGCCCAAAGCCCACAGGCGTGTGTTTCCAAACATCATAGCTAATGTCATGGCAATAAGGGAAGAGTCAGTCCAGTGTCACTGAAAATCACTGGGCACATGTCCTGAGACTACTGTGTAGGAGCTGGCTTAGTCACTTTCTCCTTTTGTATTTAGACTGAGATATCCTGGTCCTGGGTTAAAATTTAACTCAGAAAGTGGACTCCAAGGCAGGCACTTCCCTGTCTCTCCAGCTGTTTCTAGCTACCTTCTGTCTCAAATGGGTACTAAAAGTAGAATAAAGCTTGACTTTCATTCTGTATTTCTCCTTTATGACTCTAAAAATTTGGGTCACATTTTTGCTCTGTATATAGCCATGTTAGTCATTTAGAGAGTGTCTGTCTAAAAGTTGGCAATATAAGATTAATCAGCATTAAATTTATGTACCCTTTTTCATCCTCCTTCCAGAGAGAGTTACAGGGATACTCAGCTCCCACTGAGCACCTGGACGCCATGCTTTTCTATGTAATGTCAAGAACCCTCCTAGCAAAGTTGAAGTTTCCATATTCTGTTTAGGGGACATCCTATCTTATGGCCGATGTCTGATATCCCTCTAAAGTTTCAAGCAGACATTGATGAAACTTTCAGAAGTGGCTGAATATAGAGTGTGTGACTGATTCATGGTGCAATGCTAAGCCCAAAAGCATTAGGGTTAAGTGTGTAAGTGCTCATCACCCTACTTAACTAGTCTGAATAAAATAAAAGTGGCAGAACCTGTATATTTTAAATTATCTCTAGTTCCTGGTAAAATGTCAATGCTATGTGAATAGTTGTCATGCTATTTATTTACAGAATAACATCAAGGAAAAATATCTATACTTGCCCAGTTTAGAAGCAACACCATAGACCTAACTACATTTTCTACTGTGGATGTTTAAATCCAAGGATAATTATGGATAACCTTTTCTCATAAGATCTCAAGCACAGATTAAGTCAGTGGATTCTAAAATGGAAAATCAGGCAAAGACAAACCACAAAGAAGCATTGGACTTCATAGTGCTGAACCTAGAATTCAAGCTTGGTTTCAATACTATCACATGATCACTCAGGACTAGACCTTCCTTGAAAAATTGCTGTGAATGCCTTAATTCCTAGATTTTCTTTTCTCTTCTTTTTTTTTTTAAGACAGAGTCTCACTTTGTAGTTCAGGCTGGCCCTGAGCTCAGTCTCAAACTCACATCACAGAAATCCTCCTGCCTCTGCCTCCTGAGTGCTGGGATTATAGGCGTGAGCCACCACATCCTGCACTGTGGTATGTGGTACTGATTGCTGCTAGGTGTGAGTCTCCACACCCAGTATGGTATGTGGTTACCATGGATCAAACCCGGGTCCTTGCGCTTGCAAGACAGGTACCGGGACCACTGAGCTAAATCCCCGGCCCAATTCCTAGGTTTTCAAAGAATATAAGTTACCATATGGAGTTTGGGATCTACTTAACAACAATTTCTCCCAAAGAGCTCTCTTTCTGGCTTGGATTAATAAGTTTCCTTTGACTTTACATTTTTTACCTTAAATTTTTAAAATTTCACACCAATTTTGCATTGACTTTCCTAGTATTATAGACAGATAAATTAGGTAGGAATATTATAGGCAGTGAGATAGGGCTGGGCCCTCGGAGTCAGCACAAAATGTTGCACATCACAACCATGGCTGGAAACACATCTGCTGGACACTAAACCTTGAGATAAAGATGAAGTGATCAGGCCCATATTCTTCCTCAGAGGACAAACACTGGACCTAATAAAGTCTAGATAAGTATCAGTGAACCTGGTGAGTGGGCAAGATCTCTGGACCCATCATTCACCAGGAAAGTCTTTGTTCTTTCCATGCACACTTACTACACGACATGTTTCCCTATTGGATCACTATTACCTAAGCAAATACACTTATGACCTCATTGATTAATCATGGTTATAAATCACATTGTACCCTAGGCATTTTGCTTTATAAAACTTCCTTATAAAGTGAGGTCCTTGGCCACACAATCTAGACCTCTCTTGCCTTTCAGGAGCTATTTTCTCAATAAATACTTCCCTACTCTTAACTTTCTTTGCTTCTAGAATTCATTCTTTGATTTTAAAGAACATGAACTCAGCATATGAGACATCTAACAAATTGGAAAATATAACATTTTCATATATCATATAATGTTTCACTAAGGTTAAGGTTCTACCCTTCCTTTGGATCTTCATCATGATCTATGGAGTAAAAACAGAGGTTCTGAGTGTGATAGCAAGGCTGTCTGCATTCCGTCCCTTCCTCCTGTATTGTTCTGGCCTCGTGTTTCTTCCTCATCTCTCCTGCCTCTACAGATGCTACCAGGAGGAACCTAAATGAACCTGCGTACACAGCCATCCCTCCACTGTTAGCCACTCTCTCAGCTAGGATTTTCCCCTTCTCCATCCACCAGAGATTCATTGATCACCCCCATTGTTAGCTGCTGGGCAGGTACTTTGAAGAACAATTGGCTATGACTGGGTGGGGCTCAGGAGAGAATGTTGCCGCTTTAACCAGTGACCATAACACTAATTTTGTCATAAAGTACATAAACATGGGTCTGTTAGACCAATGTCTATTCTTTAAAATATTTCTATTAATGAATTATTAATTTTAATTTATAACTTTTATTACATAAAACAATGAATATTTAACAGGAAAAAATCACAAAAATAAAGTATTAAATTTTTAATATTTATTGTTTATAGAAAACCATTAACATTTTTAATATCACTGTTTTTTTGGTATATGAAATCTAAAAAAGAACACCACAAATAAATTCTTGTATGACCTGAAATAAAAATACTAATAGCACTTTGCAAAAAATGTCTTTACTTCAATTACTATGCCAAAGGCAGTTTGCACACATGACAACAGTGTGTTCCAGACATATCTATGTTTCACATCGATAACACATGTGTTTTGCTTTCCTGGCCTTCTTATAGGACATACTTGACATCTTACTGGTCTTGCTGTTTGGTCAGGAGTTTCTTATTATATATGTAGTATGTAGTTAACAGGAACATAAAATATCAATGAAATAATAATTCTTAATATGTATTGAGCATTTAGAATAGACGACATTTTCACATCAGCTACATGCTTACTTACAAAAGCTAAATGATAAGGCTGGAGATGTAGCTCAGAGGCACAGCACCTGCTTGGCATACAAGGTTGCAAATTTGATCCCTGGTACCACCGAAAAAGCAAAGGTAAAATGAAAATAAATTCCTACCTAAGCTACAATGAAAATACCAAAGCACATATGTCTTGTTTTCCTGTCCTTTCTTGCAGAGCACAGTCGACATCTTTCGGTTTTCCTGTTGTTCTAGTGGCTCGTTGTGATGTTGCACCTGGCTGCTCGCTGATACGCTCCACAGTTTTTTTGCGTAGTTTCCTGGGCAGAATATTTTATTTTTCCTTTGCTATAAATGGCCTCTGATGAGTTCCAGCCCCAGTCCTCTAAGAAAATTTCTCTGTGATACTTTTCCCTTGTTATTTTCTTTGTAAACTATCAAACTATTTATGTCACATGTGATTAGGGTGGAATAAAGCACACCCATTGGCTAGTGTTTTGAGTGAATCAGAGTTCCTACATAACACATAATAACATCTACTCCACCTTTGATTCTGTTGTAGAAAGTTTCCATCACAGGCTTCCAATTTTCTTTTGTAAAATCGATTTTATTGGTACATTTTATGCACATGTTATGATCACAATTGACATTGAAAATTTGTACCAGTATATGACATGACTTTAACTCTCATTTTTCCTGTTCGCCTGCCCTCCAATCTCCCACCTCTTGTATACATAAAGTTTGTTTCTTTTTTTATTACCTAATTTTTTCTTTCCCTTCTTTCCTTACCCCGACTCCATTTTCCCTATTTCACAATACCTATCATACATTTTAGAACTAATTTACCCCTTCAGTTCCTCATACCAGAGAAAAGATATGGTATTTACACATCTGTGTCCTCTTTATTTCATTTATGAGTATGTTTTCAAAGTGCATCCATTTGAGTAAAAAGGACTCAAATTTGTCATTCTTTGTGGCAGAATAATATTCCATTTTATTTTTTTTTTAAAGCCACATCTTCTTTACCCAGTCTTCATATACATGAAAGAATTAAAAGATCTGGCTATCACAAACTGAGCTGCTATAAAAATGGGTTCACAAATGTCAAATATGAATTTTTAATTATTTCATGTATATACCTAGAAGGGGAATAGCAGGGTCAAAGGGGAATCTCTAATCCTAGCTTTTTGAGGAATCTCCATATATTGTCAGTTATTTTTTTGTTCTGCTGGTGGTTTCTCTTAGTGTGCAAACACTTTTTAATAAGATATGATCCTAGTTGTTCATTCCTTCTGCTAATTCATGTGCTGCTGAGGTTTTATTCAGGAAGTCTTCCTCTAAACCATGTCCCCAAGACTTTTGCCTAACCTATTTTGCAGCAGGTTTAGCATTTCTGTTTTAATATTTAGGTCTCTAGTCAACTTTGATTTTCATTAAGTACATGGTGAAAGAATAGAACTAGCTTTAGTCTTTGGCAGGCTGAAACCCAATTTTTCCAGCACTGTTTGTTAAAGAGACTATTTTTCCTCCATTGAGGGTGTTTAGCTTCTTTGTTGAAGATGAGGTGTCTTAGTATATCTGGAGTTGTTTCTGGATCATCTAGTCTGTTCCACTGATACTTGGATCTGTTACTTTCAGGCTTCCAATTTTCAAATTATTCCTATCAATATTTCCATCATGGTGCTAAGTTGAAATCAACCATATGTAAGCCCAATATAAATCTCTCTAAAATTAAAATATTGTACTATATAATTCTGTTTTACAATTGCAACATTTCATTTGGAATTTCTACTTTGTTCCTGCATACAGCCCCATGCTAGGCAACTTCTGTTTTGTTAGGAAATGTAACATCAATTGGAAACTGGTAAACAATTGTCCAATGTCACATCCAAATTAGTTTGGGAAACTGAAGTAAAAGTCTCTTGCAAAATTATTCAGTTTTTTACTATATGAATACAGACCTGACGGCTAAATGCTAGAATAAATATCTAAACTGAAAGCATAGTAAGTATTTTCATTTACAAGGGCACAAATTTTATGTCATATTTGAACCTACCACTTTTCCATAAGTCTTTTGCATTCCTTCAGTTATCATGAGAAATGCCTCCTGAGTATAGCAAATCTATGAATTATTTAAGTTCAACTAGCAAAATATCATAATAAATACATTTTTGAATATGATGATGCAACAGAATGTTTTGTTTGCATATCAGCCTTTCTGCATTTCACAGCATCTTGTAGCAGTTCATTGGTTACAATTTCCAACATTGAATGGTAGTTCATATCTCTCTGGCAAGACCTTCACTATACTTGCAGACCTAGTTCTAGCATTGGATCATTCCATTTGGTTGTATGGCCATTTTGCAACATTTCTACAAGTCACTGTGTACTCATCCTGCTGTTTTCTTCATCACTGAATCAAGGAGGTCTGCATTCCCTGTGTCTGTTTCAGTCAACTCTTGTGTTATTTCCCTGTCATAAGAACTTGAGTTCACACAGCCAAAGTCAAGTTCATTATCATCCTCATCATACACCCACACCACTCTTCTGTCATGAAAACGTGTATATTGCCATAATGGATCTTTATCATCCATGCATGAGTAATCTGATGACTTACTTTGACCTCCCACAAAATCTGCAAATCTGGTTTTTCATGTACCATTGTACTAAATTGGACTACTACTAGAAAAATCAAAAGAAAACTTTTTACTGTTTTGAATTTTTTTCTCTTTATTGAGTTTATTGGTACACTTTAGCTATACATTATGATCATATTCAACATCGAGAATTTGTACCTGTAAAGAGTCAGGGATTAAGCTCAAGTAGTACTGCACTTACATTGGAAACACAAAGGCCTGAGTTCGATCCTCACTACAGCAAATAAATAAATAAATAAATAACAAGAGAGAGACTTTGTACTTGTACATGGTGTATCTTGTCATTTTTCCCCATTCTCTTGCCCTCCCTATAACCACTCCACCCCCTATATACATAAGCTTTGTTTCCATTTTTTTTGTTTGTTTGTTTTTACCATCAGATTTTCTCTTTCCCTTCTTCAGGGAGTATTGTAAATCTATTGGATTCTCTGAAATGCTTGGGTGAGCATACATAAAACCAGTTAGATGGAGCATAATGTGGGTAAAAAGTCCTGTCTTGCCACTTTCACACACAGGCACACACTTTGGTATTCACTATTCTAAACAGTTAAGCACCTACATTATTCCGTGTATTCCTCAGGTAAGGCAGTGAGCTGCATAGCTGGCTACTATTACACTGAAGTACAAATTTACAGTAGAAAAGTAAGGGGTGGGTCTGCTGGACCCACTATCACTCTGGGCAGGTTATATTACTCTTTGCACACTTTCAATTTAAGTTGTTCTTTTGCTTCAGATTAGACACTGGAATGTAACAAAGAAGCCCAAAACTGCTGTCACTGTCTTCTTTTAGTTATGGTAAGCTTTGTTTATTATAATGCTAAATTATCCACGCAGGAGATGTTCCCTGTCTTCTATTCTTTACCGTGTATGAAGAAGCATGATCTTCAACTAAACATGTTAAGAAATGTGTTTACTTCTTCCTAATATGAATATGCAAGGATTTTTCCAATAAACTCTCCTTGCTTTCTTTGTTTGGGCAAAGACTGTTTTGGGATTTATCCTCATACTTGCCTTACTTGCTGCGAGTGAAAGAAGTATCTTCACACTTTTATTTTCTAGTGTGGTTTAGTGGCTGAATCCACCTGTGTAACTGTGTTCAGTTACATAATTGCCACCTCCTCTGGAAGACTTTAACCATCCCTAAATCATCATAACTTATTCTCCTCCAAACTCCACATGTGGCTTCAACATCTATGACATTATCTGCTTGATTTGGCCTTAGCTTCTAGGAACACTCCTATGTCCTATTAGATGTCAGCTCTTTAAATGTAGGGTCGACATCCCATTCTTTCTCTCCCAGAAACCTCCAGGGCTTTGCAAATGGTGGCTGTGCTGTGAATGTTTATTGAATGAGTTGAATTTTTTACTCAATCAGCCCAGAATGCAAAACACAGTTCCCACTGGAATAGGTCACCAGGGATACTTTTAGACTTCCAGGATGGGAAAAGATGCTGAGAGGTTATCTCATCTATCTCTGCCTGTAGGCAAGCTCAGCAGTGCCTGACAAGAAAGATGAGCTTGCTTCTGCTTGCTAAGGAAGGAGAGTTGAGGTGAATCCCTAGCACTCTTTGGCAGGAAATCCTCTTTATAATCCATTCAGTTGCATGTGTTGGTCATTATTGTTACAGCAGCACTTTAGTGGCTGGTTTTTATTATTATGGGATTAACTGAGATGGCTGTGCATGCCCCCAGAGGCTTTTTAAAGTAGCTGTTTTAAAAATCGAAAGCACTGTCAGATAATGGAGCTAATAAAATGTGCTTGGTGGGTGCATCTTATTTAGCAAAGTTTCATATTTCCAGTCCCCAGGACTCGTAAAAAAAATTTTTTTTAAATTCCCATACTTCAGCATTTAAAGAAAAAAAAGCTGTGATTTTATATTGTACATTTATTTGGACTCACCCTGTCATTATAAAAAGGTAAAGGAGAACTATCTAACTAACTCTCTTCTTTCCCGTTTTCATTTGTAGGGGTAATGGAACCAGATTTTTTATAAAAAGGCTTTTCTTTAACAGTAACTCTCAGTCAATGGATCTTCCACTAAAATGTCTGAGCATTAATAGTGAGATTCATTTAGAGACTCTCTAGATCATTAATTTAAATGATTGCCAAGTTTCAATATGATGAATATTGAATATTCAATATGATGAATAGGGCACATTACACAGTGGGAAAGGCAAAGGGTGACCTGTCCTCCTAAGAAGGTGGAACAATATTCTTGTCTTTCTTCTGTCTTGAGAACTCCCACTCAACCCTCTCCCAAACCTTCTGAACCCTTCTGTGGCAACATATTTGGGGGAATCCCACAGGGGCTGGCATCAGATAGGAAGCACCTGAACTCTGAGGACCTTGGCCATGATCTTTTCTGACTCTGTTTATCATATCATTCAAGACAGATGCTGGCCACATACTAGGCAGTGTTAAGACAGTTGGCTTTGGCATTAGAAGCTCCAAGGCTTGATGCAATCCCATAAACATACTAGCTTTGTGACCCTGGGTAAGTTATTCACTCCTGCTTGGTTTCCTTATCTACAACAAAGATATAAAAAAATGGCCTCCTCAGGTTGCAGAGCTGCTGAGATGAGCTCCTGTGTAGAACCTATCAGTGAGGGAGATGCCCCTGAATAACACAGACCCTCCTGGCCTGGCCTTCAGATGTGTATCTCCCTGTAGACATAAGCACGAGATGTCAAGATAGTTCCTGTCCTGTGTTGGAGTTGGTCACACAGGCAACAAATTCTGATACATGTCTCTTCCTATAAGAAAACTACAGAAGACAAAAGATCATCCTGTCTTTGTCCTTGACAATTCAGTTTTCTGAGGGAGGTCAGGGGAAGATCCTGGCTACTCAGAGCCTTTACATCTTCTTATACTCAGATGCTTGCTCATCTGGCCACTCTTTTCTTCTGTGAGAGTCAACTCAGCAGGGAAGGTGTAGTGGGCACAAGCCAAGGCTGGACACTCCCCTCAAGAGTCCTCAATCATCCTTAGATTGATATTGTATAGCCCTTTCAGTGGCTGCCTCTCTCACCCAAAGTGAAAATCATATAACACCCTCTTCCTTTTTCTGCCTAGGTCTTCTACCAGGCTGTATTCACAAACCCTCAGCTCTGTTCCTTAGCCCCTCCATTTCCCTAGAACATTCTAGAACACTCTTTACCTCAGGAGCATTTTTTTCTGTCAAGGGTGTTTACTTCATCCATCCCTCTGAAGTCCACACAGCTTGTTTCTTCTCCTCCTTTAGTATTTTATTCAAATACCACTGTGTTGCTGACCTCATTATTTCAACTTGCAACTTGCTAGCCCTTACCTCACTTATTTTTCCCCATCATATATTTTACCACCTCCCACTCTAAGTTAATATTCTGAGTGCAAGATTCCCCCCTCTGGTTTTCAATGGCCAAATTTTCAAAGAATACACGCATCTCTCAAAGCAATATTTTCTTCAGTCCATATTAATAAAGGAAAAAAAGTATACTTATGCCCCAAGAGCTCATTGTGACAATTTTAATAAAATGATGTGCAAGAAAATCTGCAGTTATTTTCCAAATGAAGTAGGTAGGATGTCAGAAGCCATTGACGCATGTTTTGAAAAGTGCACTGAGTGACAATGAAGGGCGGAGAACTTTCACACTTTTCCTCTGCTTCAGCTTCAATATTCTTTGCTTAGTGAATAATGATCCTCTCCAGGAAGCTGCTTTATGATTTTTACCATCAGTAATTGTTTGTCATTTCTTTGTTTATTCATCAGGACTCACCTTCACTGACATGGCATGCAAACTGGATATATCTTACACAGAGTGATTATTAACAACTTTCACACTGGTGAGAGATCGGGACAAGTGATGAGTCATTAGACATTCATCGTTAGATATGCTATAGGTCATAACTGTGTTCAGGTTGTATACTAGGAAATTGTTTGGAGGTTTAGGGGACTGGTCTCACATTACTATTTTTCCTATTTAACATAATGAGAAATAATCTCTTAGGTTGAGTTTTTACACAGAATATCTTATGTCTAACTTTCAGGAACAGATTCCTGACATTAAAATAAAAATGTCTGCATTGTCCAAACTTATTTTTCTTGTTGTCTGTCTGCCCTCCCTAAAATGAGGTCTGTGTGGGCAGGAACTTCAGTCTTTTTTGTTGCTGTTCCCTCCAGCACATAATCAAAGCTCAAACATACTTGGTGAAGGAGGGAATTTGTCTCTGGCCTCCTTGGACTTTAGAAGGAAAGAAAAGCCTGTGGTTTCTGGTCTTGTACTGCCAGAAAGATAACCCTGGAAAAAATCTGTGCAGCTCTGAGTGGGTTGGAGAAGATTCCCAAGGACCACAGACTATCCCTAGCCAAAATAGAACATGAAAGTTCTAGAAGTCTATGAAAAATAGCAGGGAGACTGCTAACATTGAGCAATACAGTGGTTTGAATGTGCTTCCCCAAGCTCATGTGCTGGAAACTTCATCCCTATTGCAATGATGTTATGAAGTTGAACCTTCAAGGAGTTATGAGGTCATGATGTCTCTGATCTTATAAATGAATTAATGTTGTTATGAGAGTAAGTTTGTTGTGGAGAAAGTGTGTTCCTGGCAAAACAATGATTTTAGTCCCTTCCAACCTATGTTCTCTTTCTCTTCTGCCTTCTACCATGAGAAATGAAGTCAGAATGGTAAAAAATAAATCTATTCTTTATAAATTACTCAGTCTTAAGAGTTTGATACAGCAGCACAACTCATATTAAGATGAGCACCAACTACAGTAAATGAAGCATTGACAGGTGTCTTATGCAATATGCTGCTTATAAAATAGCTCTCCACAATCCCTTCCTGACATAAAATCCTGAGGCAGAGGACTCCACTGTGCCACATGGGGATCCTTGAGCCACAAAAACTAATATAATCCATGTTGTTAAACTACTAAGTTTTGGAGTAATTTGTCATACAGCAACAGATCACTGTTGTTTCATCAAGTCTTCACAACAATTCATTCCACAGGTGAAGACAGTAAAGCTCAAAGTCACACACTGCAAGACTGAGATTCAACCTTCAAACTGTCTGGATCCATCGTTCTTTTTCAAAACCTTATTCTTCCTCCAAACATCCCTATGGAAAAGAGAGAAAGCTCCACCCAAGAGTCCATTTGCTGGATCAGCCTGAACATCCTTTTCACAGATGCCTGGTTGTCTGTGTTACTGTAAAAAGCAACATAAAATGACATGTCTGTCTTCAGAGAGAACCTTTCAAACAGTAGATTCAGCTACTTTCCCTTAAATAGGCTGCTAAATTTCAAGGGATAAAATTTATTCTTAGGCCTGGGAACATAACTTAGTGGTAGAGAGCTTGCTTGGCATGAATGAGGCCCTGCATACCACACTCAGTAGCACAAACAGACATGCACACAATTCTGTGTGTGTGTATGTCTCCTTTTCTATATATTTTCCTGTTTTTGTCTTTCTTCTAGGTTAAAAATTTGACTTGAGCTAGAAAAGAGTAAATAAATAACAGAAGATGGTATGCTCTTGTGCTAATTTCTCTCATGCCATACATAATCTTACTTTGTCAAAGGACCACTCTCAGGAATAAAACAAAGATTAGATAATTCATCTGTCATTAATTATCTATACCAAAGTGGATGTGGACCCCATGAGGGAGAAAATGCCAGACACACAAACATCATGCCTGAGGCCTGCTCAGAGATGTGTTAAAATGGAAACAAGGCATCCTGATATGCTAGGTGTTCTGCCTCTATGAGAGTTCCCTCTTTGCCTCACTTTGCAAGATACATTTTTTTCCATGACACCACTGATAAGCCCGTCTGCCTTTCCAGGGATCTATTATATGTGCCATCCCTCCACAGGAAGGCGAGCTTAGTCAGCTTTGCTTTGCTCTTTGGGAATAACTTGGTGTTTGGTGAGTGACTGGAGATTTCCATCTCCAAAAGCTGCTTCCCTATCTGAGAACAGAACACCAAACTACATTCCTTTTATTGTTTTTTAAAGAGAATTAATACCAACAAATGATATTAAGTCATTCAAACCTGGCTAATAAGTCAATATCAACACAATATAGACCAAAAAGGCTACATCCACAGAGGGAGAAGCATGGACCAAGAAAATGTATACCCTCCACCTTTGCTTTATGGGCTGCCCTTCCCGTGCTATGTTCATTTCTGTATGTGCCTTCTTGTTGCAGAGATGACAGAGAATACCTCCTCCCTCTGACCTGCTCTCTGGGTCAGGAGCTCTCTCTGGAAAGCACCTCAGAAAAGCACAGATATATGGGATGAGACCATTATCTAGCAGGTTTTAGGTGTGCCCAAGTAAATATGGTTGATCAACATCTGTCCAAGAAGGATAAGGTTATATAAGGTACAGTTTAGAGTGTAGATAAATAAAAATTCAAATTAATATAATAAGACTAATATACTGTACTACCAAAAAACAAATGTTTGATTGTACTATGTTATAGTTCTGCAGAAATGCAATTTAACAATTGGACAGGTATACTAACTAGCAGGTGATTAGCCAGTGATGAGTGTTTAAATTTTTCCTTTTGTATTTATATTCAAACTCAGTGGCCCTCATTTTCTCCTCTATAATTATACACTCTGATAATTAAACAAGACAAAGATAATATTAACTCTCCTGATTTTGGTCCTTTAAAGCCATACTGTCTCTGGGGCCCTGTTCACTGGGCATGGAAGGGTACCTGTATGAGAGCCAGGGCCCAGAAGGAGATGTTCCTCTGGCAGTGATGGAGGGTGCCATGACTGGGGACCTCAGGAATGGTGGCAAAAGAAAACAATTTGGACTGACTGGAGCCTTCAAAAAGAGACCAGCAGAAGGCCACATTTGGGAATAGACTACACACCATCAAAGGGCTGACACTGAGCAGATGGGGCAAGTGGGGGAGTTGTTGAAGGTATAACTCAGGTAGACAAAATAAACGAGTCTGAAAGAAGAGACAAAAATCAAGGACAACTCATGGCTTCCGTCAGATGAACAGCAGAGCCTAGCATGGAGAGTGAGTAAAGCAAGTCATGAGGGATGCAGCACACAGGATGCGTAGGAGCTAGTGTCTCAGACAAACGTGGGCTTCTGCTGGTCAGATTTACCTCATTGTACTGCATGCCTGACAGAAAATCACCTGAAACTAGGCAAGGTTTAGTTTGTGTAATGGCATAAGAGGTGTCAACCATGAACCCTTGGTGGGCAATGAAGCAGATATTGCGGCAAAGAACATGGAAGGGAGCAAAGCAACTCACTTTGTGCCAAACAGGAGGCAGAAAAGAGCAAGAGAAGGAGGCTTAGGAAAATACATACCGTGCCAGGGCATGTCCCCCAAGAGGCCACCCCCTCATGTAGATCCCACCTCTTAAATGTTCCCACCAAGGTCACTGAATTGCAAATCCATCAGGAAATCAGTCCACTGATGAGGTGAGAGCTCTCATGATTCAATCACCTCCAAAACCTCCAGCTCTCAACACTGCTGCCTTGGGGATCAAGCCTTCAACACACACACCTGGAACATTCTAGACAAAAACCACCAGAAGCTGGGTGTGGTATCCCATGGCTGTAATCCTTGCACTCTGGGAGCTGAGGTAGGAAGTTTGCAATTGCAAGCCCAGCCTGGGCAAGTTGGAGACTTAATGAGACTTTCTCAAAAGGACAGAAAGAAAGAAAGAAAGAAAGAAAGAAAAGCAAAGAAGAAGTAGTGGTGTAGTCCATTGTGAAGCCCTGCGTTCAGCCTTCAGTAACACACACACACACACACACACACACACACACACACACACACACACACACCAAAAAAGGATCCAGAAACCAGTGGAACATCAGCAGTTGCATATGCAGTGATTGTAATTATTCAGAATGTGTGTTGTAAGCCAGACACAGGTGCTGTGCTGCTCACTGACCTTAACCATAAGCCACTTAAGCTTGCTAAGCCTCCATTTCCTCACTTGAAAAATAAGCTTAATAAGAGAAGAAAACTTGTTGTTTTGTTGTAAGGATTACAGAACAGATTAAATTTAATGAATATGTTCTTGACACATCGTCAGTACTTGCTCAACAGACACACACATGCTATCATTATCAATAATAAGCCATCTGAGAGCATGGTGGAGCATGTCTGTAATCCCAGCACTCAGGAGGCTAAAGCAGGAGGATCATGAGTTCAAGGCCAGCCTGGGCTACCTAGTTCAAGTCTAACCTAAGCTACACAAAGAAATGCCATCTCAAAATAATTAATAATAGGTCACTGAGACCCACCCTCAAGCCTGCAGGACTTCTATTCCTCAGCAGGTGGGTCCCTTTAAGGGCTGCAGAGTTCTTTTGGTACCTCCCTCCACCTAGGAAAAGCCTCTTTGTGCCCACAGGCCTGCCGGGCTTCCATTCACCTGCAGCAGGTGAACATGAGTAAATGCCTCAGAGGTTGCACAATTACTTCCCCCACCAGCCAGCAGGCTTCCTGTCTTTAGGTCCAGACAAGAAGCCTACAGGACCTTCACTCCACCATGGGCAAGTCTGGGTAAGAGCTATGGAGGTCACACAGTGACATCAGCCACCAGCCAACAAACCTTCCTATCACTGGAGCCAGACTAGACACCCTGAGACCCCCATTCCCATGTGGGAGAGTCTGGGCAAGTGCTGCAGAGATTGTATAGTGTCTGTTGGTGCAGGTCAGTATAACAGAAATGAGAAAAAATTCAAAACCCAGATACAAAAATCATCACCACAAGGGATTTCAGGGAAAAGAGAAATAGAGCAAACTGAAGCTCAGTCACCAGGACTTTTCTGAGCTGGTAACAAAAGCAGACCTAGCAAAATGGAAATCAGAACTGATCTCTGAGATGATAACAGAGATACTGTCCACAGTGAAAGATATGACTAAAGAAGGATCAGGAGTGTGACAGAATCTCAGATAACAAGAGCAATGGAACCTGTTAAACAGCTTTAAGCAGAATTCCAAGTAATCAAAAATGAAAAGTTTGAGAAGTAGGATGAAAGAAGCTGAGGACCAAGTCTCAGAACTAGAAGTATGGATAACAGCCAATGAACAGAAAAGGAATAATCTATAGAAAATGTCAAGGGACCATGAAAAATCGATCCAACAGATCCTAGACAATTCAAAGAAGAATAAAATAAGATTGATTGGAGTCACCGAGGAAGCAAGAAACAGCGCAAAAGACATAAAAAATTTGTTCATAGATATTGTGGTGGAAAACTTCACTAGAAATGGCAAAGAATTGGACATGCAGATGAATGAGACCTATAGAACTTCAAAAGGTCATGATATTAAAAAAAATCTACACCTAGGCATATAATTATTAAGGTACTAGATATTCAACAAAAGAAGAAAATACTGAAGGCAGCTAGAGAAAAGGAAAAAAAAAAAAATGCATACAAAGGGAAGCCCATCAAGATCACAGCAGATTTTTCAATGCGAGGAGAGCCTGGAGTGAAGTGTTTCAAGCCTTGGACAAAAACAACCTCCAACTTAGACTGATATATCCAGCAAATCTATCTTTCAAAATTAATAGGAACATAAGATACTTCCATGAGAAAGAACACCTGGCAAAGTTCACAAATACAAAACCAGCACTCCCCAAAATTCTGAAGAATATCTTGGAAATAAACACATGAGACTCAGCAGAGTAAACTCACTGGACAAGGCAAGAAACTGAATGGAAAGGAGAAAAGCAAACAATAAAAGAACTAAGAATAGAAAAATACCATAATGGGTATAAATCAAACCATTTAAGTCATAAACCATTAATGTCAGTGGCCTCAATGCACCATTTAAAAGACACAGGCTGGCAAAATGGATTAAGAAGCAAGACCCTACAATATGCTGCATACAGGAAACACACCTAATACAAAAGGAAAGCCATAGACTGAAAGTAAAAGGATGGAAAACAATTCTCTATGTGACAGGAGACTGCAAAAAAGCAGTAGTGGCTACCCTGTTTGCAGACAAAATAGATTTCAAACCAAAACTGATTAAGAGACACAAAGAAGGATACCACACCCTCGTACCAGGAACAGTCCAATGGGGGAAAAAATGACATTCATGCATATATATTTACCAAATTTCAGTGCATGCAACTATATAAAATAATTATTAATGGAGATGAAAAGCCAGATAAACACTAATAAAATAGTAGTAGGAGACTTTAATACTCCATTGTCACAACCAGACAGATCAATTGGACAAAAAAATCAATGAGGAAATATTTGAACTGAACCAAACCTTTGAATAAATGGACTTAACACATGTCTATAGAATATTTCCACCCTACAAAGTCAGAATATACATTTTTCTCAGCTGCACATGGATCAGTCTCCAAAATAGACCACATGCTAGTCTATAAAACATGTATAAGTAAATGTAAAGAAATTAAAATTATCCCATGCTTTCTATCAGACCATAGTGCCTTGAAATTGGAGCTAAATAGCAAAAGAAACTCCAAAATCTCCACAAACACATAGAAATGGAATAACTCTGCTGACCAACCAGTGGGTCACAGAAGAAATTAAACGGTTTTTACAATGAAACAATAAGCCAAATACAACTAACAGGAATTTATGGGACACAATGAAAGCAATTCTATGAGGGAAATTCATAGCAGTGAATGCCAACATCAGGAAAACAGAGCAAGCTCAAATAAACAACCTAATGCTAAACTGCAAGCTGCTAGAAAAAGAGGAGCAAGACAAACCCTGAGCTTGTACCAGGGAGGAAATTATAAAGATCAGAGCAGAAATCAATGCAATAGAAGACTAAGAGAACAATACAGAATGAATCAGAGTTGGTTCTTTGAATGGATAAACAAAATTGACAGACCCCTAGCCAACCTTATGAAAGGAAAGAAAAAGCTCAAATCCATGCTATTAACAATGAAAAGGGAAATCACCACAGATTCAGCAGAAATCCAGAGGATAATAAACACCTACTTTGAAAATCTGTACTCCAACAAGATGGAAAATGTAGAAGAAATGGATAGATTCCTAGAAACATATGATCTTCCAAAGTTGAATGAAGACGATAAATGTGAAACACCCCAATATCAATCTATGAAATTGAAACTGTAGTAAAAAGCCTACCAGCAAAGAAAAGTCCAGGTCCTGATGGTTTTACTACTGAATTCTACAAATCTTTCAAAGAAGAGTTAACTCTACTATTTCTCAAACTCTTTATGAAATTGAAAAGAAATCATCGCTCCCAAATTCATTCCTGGAAGCAACCATTACACTGATTCCAAAAGGAGAGAGAGACCCAACCAAAAAAGAGAACTATAGGTCAATCTCCCTAATGAACATTGATGCAAAAATCCTCAATAAGATATTGGCAAGCAGAATACAGAGTCATCAAGAAGTTCATACACCCTGACCAAGTTGTATTCATCCCATGGATGCAAGGATGGTTCAACATATATAAATCAGTAAACATAAAACATTACATAAACAGACTCAAGGACAAAAAACATATGGTCATCTTAATAGATGCATAAAGAGCATTTGACAAAATCCAACACCCATTCAGGATCAAAACTCTACAGAAAACTGGAATAGAGGGACTTTATCTCAATTTAATAAAAGCTGTACTTTTATTATTAAATAAAAACTATACTTTTATTTAAACTATCTCAATCTCATAAAGGCTATGTATAAGAAACTAACAGTCAGCACCATACTAAATGGTCAAAAACTGAAACCTTTCACACTAAGATCAGGAACAAGAGAAGGATGTCCACTTTCACCGCTCCCATTCACTATAGTGGTAGAAACATTAGTCACAGCAATTAGACAAGATAAAGAAATTAAAGGAATAAAGATATGAAAGGGAGAAGTTAATTGTCATTATTTGCTAATTACATGATTATCTACATAGAAGATCCTAAAAATTCAAACAAAAGTCTACTAGACTTAATCACCAAATTTAGTAACATAGCTGGACACAAGGTCAATGCTCAAAAGTCAATAGCCTTTATACACAAACAATAGATTTGCTGAGAGAGGAATTGAGGAGTCAAGCCCTTTCACAATAGCATCCCCCCAAAAAGAAATATCTAGGAATCAGTCTAACAAAGGAAGTGAAAAATCTCTTCTCTGAAAACTGCAGCACTCTGAAAAAGAAGATATCAGGAAATGGAAAGACATTCCTTATTCCTGGGTAGGAAAAGTCAATATCGTCAAAATGGCTATACTCTCATAACTCCTAAATAGATTGCAATCCCAATTGAAATCCCAACAACATATTTCACAGATTTAGAGAAAATAATACAAAAATTCATCTGGAACCACTAAAGACCTAGGATAGCAAAAGTAATTCTAGATAACAAGGACATAGTGGGGGGTATCATGATCCCCAACATGAAACTATACTATAAAGCCATTGTGAGAAAAACTGCGTGGTACTGGCAAAGTAACAGACCTGAGGATCAGTGGAATAGACTAGAAGATCCAGAATCAACTCCAGGCACACTAAGCCATCTCATCTTTGACAAAGAAGCCAAATACCCTCAATGGAGGAAAGATAGCCTCTTTAACAAATGGTGCTGGAAAAACTGGCTTCTAACCTGCCAAAAGCTAAAGGAATACCTGTCTCTTTCACCATGTACTAAAGTAAAATTAAAGGGGATTAGAGACTTACATATTAAAACAGAAACACTAAACCTACTAGAAAATAGATTAGGCAAAACTCTTGGAGACATTGGTCTAGGTAATGACTTCATGAACAATACTTCTATAGCATAAGAAATAGCAGAAGGGATCAACAAATGGGACCCCATCCTACTAAAAGGCTTCTGCACAGCAAAGGAAACCACTGTCAAAGTAAAAAGACACCCATCAATATGGGAAAAAGTTTTTACCAGCTCTTCCACAGATAAAGGGCTGCTATCTAAAATATATAAAGAGCTTAAAAAAAATCAACCTTTCCAAATTTAAAGACCCAATTCAAAAATGGGCATCTGAAATGAACAGACATTTCTCAGAGAAAGAAATAAAAGCATCTAAGAAGCACATGAAGAAAGGCTCAACATCACTAGTCATTTGAGAGAGACAGATGAAAACAATTCTGACATTCTATCTCATTACAAATAGAATGGCTGCTAACTTGAAATTAACCAGCAACAAATGCTGGTGAGGTTGTGGGGAGAAAGGAACCCTTCTCCACTGTTGGTGGGAATGTAGACTGCTGCAACCACTAAAGAGATCAGTGTAGAGATGCCTCAAAAAACTAGGATTAGAGGTTCTGTTTTACCCTGCTATTCCCCTACTAGGGATATACACAAAAGAATTAAAAGTTTCATATCACAGTGATATGTGTGCAACCATGTTTATAACAACTCATTTTGTGATAGCTAAATCTTAGAAACAACACAAATGTCCATCAGCTGGATGTTGGATAAAGAAGATGTGGTTTTTCTATAGAATGGAGTATTACTCTTCCATAAAGACTGACAAGTTTGAGTCATTCATACTCAAATGGATGTACTTTGAGGATATAATCCTAAGTGAAATAAATCGGTCACAGTTGTATAAATACCATACCTTTTCTCTAATATGAGAAACTGAAAATGTAAATGAGTTCTAATACGTATGTTAGATATTGTACAATATAAACTGTTCAAGGGGAAATGGGGTAGGGGTAAGTAATGAGGGGAAAGAAAAAATTGTGATGGTAATTAAAAATGGAAACTAAGCTTATGTATATAGAGAGTGAGGGTTGTTAGATGGGTAGAAGAATAGGAAAAAATGAGAATCAAGTCATGTTATATACTGGTACAAACTGTCAGTTTTGAGTGTAGTCATGGTATGTATATAAAATGTATCTATTTCACAATTTAAAAAAATTAGTAATAATGATAAACCAAGTGAGGCTTTTTTTCCCCCAGTTTTTTGAGACAGGGTCTGACTTTGTAGTTCTGGCTAACCCTGAACACCCTACGTAGCCCAGACTGGACTAAGCCTCACAATGATTCTCCTGCCTCTTGCTCCAGAGTGCTGGGATTACAGGCATGAGCCACCATGCCTGGCACCAAGTGTGGCTTTCAATGCAAGCCTACCTTGGGGGATGAGAAGAAGAACCTTGTATCTGTTGCCAGATGCCAGATAACATCTTTAAGATGCTGTGAATGGGAATCTTTAGTGGGTAACCATGAGTATTCCCTACAAACAGAATTAATTTGATTGTTTCGACAGTGTGCACAACATTCCTCATCCTGTTAAGAGTCTACTATCTCAGAGCTCCAGGAGCCTCGGAGCACCTTTCTCACTTGTCTTCCAGGCCCAGAGTGACGGGAATTCCAGCCGTACCCTGTGTGTGCTGGGTGGAGCAGAGCCGCCAGTGTGTTCCAGTGGTGCTTATTAGTTTGAGAGCACGTTGCTAATGTTGCTGGTTGTCTTTGGTCCTTGTTTTTAGTAAGAATAGAAATGAAAATTGAAGCACAAATTTATAGAAAAAAAGTTTAATTGCAAGGTTGAAGGGAAGAGAGGAAAGGACTGTAGTTTAAGTAGCTGAAGGGATACTCTCTGATACTGGACTTCAGACTGGCCCACTCACAAATCCAGGAGGCCAAATGTTGTTTGTTCTTAAGTTGAACTTAAAACTTAAAAATATATATTTTTAATATATTGTGTTTGTTTCCATACTGATACACATAATACAGTGGAGATTTTGTTGCCTGTTTATATGGTACCAGGGATTGAACTCAAGACCTTGGGCTGGCAAGGTAGGCACCACAACCACTGAGTTAAATCCCCATCCCCTGAAGTCAAATGTTAAGAATCACTGGTGGCCTGGGGTCCAGCTGATCATCACCTCCCTCCTGGTGTCATAGTTCTGAAATCTTTGTGGCAGGGGAATGGTTTTGTTCCCACATGACGGCAGGCTCAAGACAATGGCTGGGAACTTCTCAGTCACAGCTGAATGTTCCTAGAAATTACCATCCTGGTGTCTTCAATCTCGAAATGGATGCGATTATGCGAATTCAACCTTGTTTTGCCAACTTTTAGACAGACAATTCCTAAATGATTAAAATATTTGTATGTCGAACTGAGGAGAGATTTGACAAGTTTTATGGTAGCAAAAGATGTAAAATGAAAGTCAAAATTTCTGCTTTTAGTTACCTTTTGAGCATGTGCATGTCCAAGTGAAGAATTCTGGTTTATGTACCCGGCTGTCCCAGGAGAACGCACAAATCATGCTTTTAATGAATAACAGGTAAAGGTTCAGAATTCTGTTTCCCCACCCCTATATTGATCTTTGACTGGGTTGCTATTTTTGTATAAATAAACAGTGTTTACCTACCTCAGAGACAAGTGTTGACAAGTGTTTCCTCCTTAGGTGGTTGTGTCCATTTAGTTTTGAGAGCTTGAGCTTTTCTAACCCCTCACCAATGGTCTACACAGGTGAACCTGGGCCTTATCAGCACACCTAAAGGATGTTACATTCCCTTGAGATAAAGTTTGAAACCACAGGCCTGTAGCTAATGATTAAGAAGGTGAAAAAAAAATCACATCTTCTTTGCTTTCCAAGTAACCTGGGGCTGCCTGGCTTCCTCTGCTAATGACTAACATTTTGCCTAACTTGATTACTCTCTCAGTACCATGTGCATAATCTAGAAATGAATTCAGAATTTTTAATTTCTGACATTCTAGGATGTAGAGAAAGCGACTGAGAAATGTAGAAAATAGCCTTTGAAAAGACCCATTTCAGGATGGGATGCAGTGGCCCCAAGTTCCAATGATCCTCAGAAAGGCTTGCCATGTGTCTGCTCGTTAGGTCTCAGAAATCCTTGGTAACAAGTCTTCAGTAGTAGAGCATGTCCCTACTGGCCAACCCCAAACAGGATCCTCTGTGGGCACCTCTGTCACAGCCCTCCACAGCTCACCAAGGGGGTGGACATTACAATGTCTTTCCACTCCACGATGATCAGGCAGGCTGAAAACTCAATCAAATTTAATTCAGTCATACTTATGGATATAAAAACAGTGAATGCTTAGTGAGGATTTCGTGTATTCTAGCAAATACCTTCCCAAGTCATTCCATTTAATTCTCAGCTCTAAAAACTAGTACTTTGGTGTATGCAAAAATGGAGGCTAGAGAGACTAAATTGCCCAAAGCTCACAGTACCTGAAGAGTTGGAGCCAAGGTGAACATCATGTTTCACAGGCATCAAAGCTTTCTTTTTAAGCACATCATCTTGTCTATGGTGAAAAGAAAAATGGTTACTTATTTCTTCCCTTGATGGAGGAAATGACTCAAGACACAATGGATATTTGGGTGCTTAAAGGTCAAAAAAGAAGACTCACATACCAAAAGTAAACTCTCCAGCTTGACCCTTTGCTTATACTTCAGTTGCCTGCTTCTAGCTTTTAACACCTCCTGGAAAAGTTGGTTTCTGCCAGAGACTGCTGGAAACTTGTATATCTGACCATGGTCAACACTTGACCAAGGACACCCCAGCCAAAAAAAGAAACCACTAGTTTCATTTGTCAAGATGCTACCAGCATGTAGATACCATCATGACTGAAAGGGCAGCATCTAGCAAATCAAGAACAGTCAGATTGAACCCAGGGATAACAGGACTTCTAATGTTTTTTGACTATCAGGTAAACAACTAGCCATTTAACTGAAAGTTTCAAAGCTCCGTGGGAGTCACCCTTCTAGGCATATGCCAACAGTGTCCTTTTACTCTTTCAAGGTCTCCTATGTACAAGCACTTTTTAAAGATCATTTTAAATGTGGTGATTATGTGATTAGAGTGAAGATTGCTTTGGTTTACAATCATTCTTGGAACAGCCTAAAGAAATGATGAGAGAGGAGTAAGACCAGAGGCAGGAGGCCACCACTGGAGCCCAGGCAGGGACAGAGTGTCCTGACAGGAGGTGGCAAGAGAAGGATCATTGAAAACCCATGTGCCAATCTCTGATGACCACCTGGAGATTTTCCACTGGTGACAACCAAATTCAAACTAAGCAGCTCTCAACTTAATAATAAGCCGTGTTTCCAAACTCATTTGTAAGTAGGTGCTTGGGATATGGGAGATTGTTCTCTTAAAATACAATGTAGAAGCCTCTGAATCCACACCTTACCTCTAGCACACATCTAAAGAATCTTTGCTGAAGATTTTGTAGGGTTTAACACAGCTACACAATTTGGACTTTGCTCAAAATTTATTGGGGAGTTGTGAATAAAATTTCTTCTTGGGAGGTACCTAATGAATGTGGTACTCTCTGACCATTAATCTGGAGATATTCAGTGTAGACTGAAGAAGATATCAGTAAAAGTGAAATTGAAAAAAATCATGATTTGCATTAATAAAGGCTTAGCTGAAATATATTAAAATGTATTTATATACATTAATTCAACCACAAGAATAGATGCATTTACCGTGTATACTTCATTAATTTATTATTGAGCATCTATTCTGTGGGGATTGTTGTTAGTTCTGGAGACCCAGTGTTCCCCATTCTCATGAAATTTTGCAGCTATAAAAGAATATAGATCTGAAAAATAATAATTATAGATGAGACCAAAGAGGGTAAGTGGTGTCATTAGAGATTAACTGTATGGGTGACAAAAATGGCCTCCCTAAGAAAACAGAATTTAGTTTATAAACCAAGATCAGAAAACTGAGTTTAGGGCAGTGTGATTAAAAAGGACAGACGAATATCACAGAGGGAAGGAGTCCTACATACAGGGGTCAGGAGGTGAATGACAATGAGCAAGTGTGAGGGAGTAAATGAAATTTTGATATGCTTACAATGGAACTCACTGGAAAAACAGGTGGTGGAGGGCTTTGTGAACCTCTGCAGGAGTGCTATTTTAATACTTGTACATTGTCTTAGTACTTAATCTGTAGAGTTTAAATGGGGTGATTACGTGATTAGAGTGAAGATTGTTTTGGTTTGTAATCGTTCTTAGAACACTCTGGAGAAATGATGAGAAAGGAGAAAAACTGGAGGCAAGAGGCCACCACTGGAGCCCAGGCGGGGGCAGTGTCCCGACAGGAGGCGGCAAGGGAGAAAAAGCAAAGGACTGGGAGATATCACAGAAGATGGCTAGTCCTGAGTGAGTTGTCAGGAGAGGAGCATGACTCCAGGGCTTCTGAGATGAACAAGTTGGGAGCTCATGGAGCTGACTACTGTATTAGGATGCATAATGGCAGGGCCAGGCTAGCTGAGAGGGGGAAAGGGTGAAATCAATGTGGACAGGTTAAGAGACAACTAGAGAGTGGTCACCTGAGCCCATAGTAAGGATCTGGAGATTATCCAAATGGAGGTGCAGATTGGGGTCACCAAATGAGACAGAGTTATGGAGATGATGGTGATGGGAGATGACTAGAAAACACTGAGGAGAGAGAAAGCAGTAGAAAGAGAAGTCAAAGAAGGCTAGACAGGAAGTGATGTTTGATTTGCTATGGGAGTTGGAGGTAGCAGAGGTGCTTGGATTCCCTATGACACCAAGAATGGTAACATCATCAATAGGAAAGAGAATGTAAGGCACTGGATCCCTTAGATGCCAGGTGGTGACAGCACTCTTCAGCCCCAAGCTGCCTGCCATGTACCTCCTTCTCAAAAGGTAGGTGCCTGGTCAACTGGTAGACCCAATTTGTCTAATACCTGCAGGTCTGGAGACACAGAAACAAACAGGACATGGTTACTTTCCCAAAGGAATCCAGTCCAGTGGGGCAGCCAGACATGAAATAGAAAACGATCTATATGATGTGACCTGGTCAGTAAAGCATATAGATGCCTCCAGGAGTATCTCTATAGTCTGGAAGAAAAGGAGCTTCTTCCCTCCACTTCCCTGGAGGACTTCAGATCTGACGTCTGTGTTTCTGTTCTAGGGATGCCATAAAAAAGTGCCACAAAACTGAGTGAGTTAAAAGAACAGAAATTTGTTCTTCCCAAGATCAAGATGTTGGCAGGGTTATGCCCTCTACCTGAAGGCCCCAGGGAAGAATTCTTTGTTGCTTCCTGGTTCCCAGTGACTCCCAGCATGCTTGGTCTTCTTTAAGCTAGTCTCAGCTTCTGTCTTCAAATGATCTTCTCTGTGTAATCTTTTATCTTGTAAAGACACGAGCCATTGGATTTAAGGCCTACATTGATCTAATCTGACTTCAGCTGAAAGATGCCCATTTCTAAATAAAATCTCATCCACAGGTATCAGAGGTTAGGACATAAACAAGGACATAAAACATATTTTTTCAAGGAACACATTTCAACCTACTACTACATCCAACATCATGCTTGGGACCTGAGACCCACTATGAGACTAAGAGATGTTGTTTATGTAATTGTAGCAAGAGCCTGTCTTGTCAGAAAAACAACAATAAGGGGCATTGCTGCGAGAACTATGATTCATACCTTATAAAGGAACTATGCTTTCTATCTGATATGTGACTTAAGATCATTTCTTGGATGAGATTTCACAGATCATGACAGTACTTCTCTGATCCATCCCTCTCAATTAATAACTGAATTTTATAGTGCCGTGTGTTGAGTTATAGGGCCTGCTGAAACTTATCTATTACTAAAGAAGAAGAAAAAATGACTTCATCTGAAGAAACTCTAAAGTAGATTTAGGCTTTTGATCATAGATATCCTGAAGGCCTCATTTAGACAACTGTCCATGGAACATTAAGAATTCTCCAAGAATTAGTTCAATCTCTATTGGGAAAAGTTCAGCACATGTCAATCAAATTTTAAAACACATCTACCCTTTGACCAAGAGGTTCAAAGTTATAGAAATTCAGTCTATAGATATTCTTATTAGGAATATTAGGGGAAAAAAAGTAGTTGTAGAACAGTAGGGCAAAAAGCAGAGCTTAACTTTTGTCATCATAGCATTTTTTTATTCTAGAAGACTAGTTCAGTGAATAAGGATACACTCAAAGAAATAGTATCCCATCATTTAGGATTAATTCTACTGCATGTAACAGCGATCTACTCTTGCTTTAATGTGACTTGTCTCCCAGGTAGTAATAAGAAGTCCAGAGGTAAGTGACCCAAGCAGACATGATGGCTCTGCTCTTCCATGTGGCCATCTTGAGCATAAGTTTTCTCACTCACAACATAGCAGCTGTACACCTGGGCATTGTAGCTACATTCTAGGAAGGAAGAAGAAAGAGAAAGAGGAAAGATAAAATAAAACCTGTGGCTTTGGGAAAAAAAGAACTTTTCAGAAGCCCTATTCCTACTTATATGAGCAGACAGTTACCTCTGTGTGTCACTGACCACAACTTGTGGTCACCCTATGCACAAGGGAGACCGAAAACTGCCTAGCTTCCACAAACTTAATGTTAAGTTGGTTTATAAGAAGGAACAACAACTAACAGTCACTAACAGTAATGGTGATGCACAAGTATAATCCTAGCACTCAGGAAGCTGAACCAGGAGGCTCTTGAGTTCAAGGTCAATTTAAACTAATTACTGTAGCAAGACTTTGCTCAAAATACAAAAAAGAAGGAGGAGGAGGAAGAGAAGGTAGGGGAGGAAGAAGAAGAGGAGAAAGATGTGGAAGAGGAGGAGGCGGAGGAAAGAAACAAACAAGAACAAATACTGCTAAGCAATAAATAAACAAACCAGGTGCAGTGAGTAGATACAATCTGCCACCATGTGTGGGCTTTGCATGTGTGTATATGTGTTTGTTTGTGTATTTCTGAAAATGCACAAACTATCTTGAATGTAGCACAAGTTGTGGTGATAGTGCTGCCTCCAAGAGGCTGTGGACAGAGAAGAGAAGGAGACTTCCTTGACCTCTGCTCTTTGATGATTTTTGAATGCCCAAATGCATGTATGTGTTACCTATAACTAGTGAATAATTTTAAGACATAAAAGAACCCCTCAGGAGTAACAAGTTTCTTCCTTGTGCTCTGAATGATGACATTCGGTGCACACTACCCACAAATATGGCACCTTGGCATTTGAGGAAATGGTAGGAGGAGGAAGACCACCTTTCCCTTTCTGTTACCCGGAAGCAAGTCATAAAACCTGACCTTCTTAGTATGTCATAAGATACTTACTTGAGATGTTCCCTCCCTCTGCCTGGAGCAAAGAACCATGCTTAGGTCCAGCAACATAGGGTCACCCAGGAAAACCCAGCTTTGCTAAGTTTGCCCTGTTTTATTACCACTTGATTATATTTTCTACCAATCACACTTCCTCGCAATTATCAACTTTTTAAATTAAACCTCACATACAGATATAGAGGCCTGCATTTCTTTGGGCCTTCCTTTCCTTAGGAAGGCCCCCATTCCACATATAACTTACATCAAACAAACACACTTTTGTCTATCTTTCTTTTGATACAGAAACCTCAGCCACAACATAGTGACTGATAAGGAAATCATTTCCTACACTATGTGACCATAAAGTCAAACTATCCAACTGGATATTTTAAAAATAAGGTTCAGAAGAATGGACCTGCCAGATGGAGAAATATGAAAAGAATGTAGCATTATTTTGCCAAGTCAGGCAATGAAACTATGAGGCTACGAAAGAATCATAGGGGCTTGAGAGAGAGACCAATCCTTAAAAAGTCTTTAGAGCCAGATAGGAATATTATATTAAAATATTTTAAGAGAAACAAAAAAATACAAACTTTTTCAAAGACATGTTAAATCAGCCGTTCAGTGGAAGAATTATCCATGTCCAAGGAGGAAGTAGAAGATCCTTATCAGTATCAGAAGGAAAAGTCAGTTGTTTTCCTGCTACTCTGCATTCCAGTTCCAGCTTACCGTGTTACATGAGGGTCTTGGGAACAAATCAGATCCCATCTCCTGGCCAGAAGATGGAAGTGTCAAACCTCATCCTTTTTGAGACTGAAGCTCCAACACACAGAGGTAACTGTCTGTCTGCTCAGTAGGTAAGAGGTGTTCACTCAGAAAGCTGGAATTCAGTATTGAGATGAAAGAGTCAATGGAACCCAACACCTTATGTAGTGTAGAGTAATCCACATCACCAACCAGCTGAGGGTTGGTCAATTTAGACAGAAATCTCAAAATGACAGAATGCTGTTCGCTATGGTAAGTGGCTCTCACTTTGATTGCCAGTGATGCAGTCCCTAGTGCCACAGCTTGGACCCTTGAGTACCACTGCCTCTTAGTTTTCAGCGTTATCCTTCTTGTTATTTCTTTTAGTGCCACCGCCCCCTCCCTGCTTCTACTCACCTCATTAACTCCACCACCACCAGAGTGGCTTTTCATGGCCCTTTGTGGCTTTTTGGAGCCTGACTGTTTTTGCTCCCTTGCTGGGGCAATAGACTGTCAGCCTCTCCAGGGCACACTACCACCACCACCACTGACTTCAGGTCTTAGGCTTTCTCCCTCTTTATTGGCCAGTGGCCTCAGACTTCAGGCTTCCAGACTCAGCTCTCCCCTCTACTCGAAGCCCCCAGGCCCTGGTTGCAGCCTCATTTTATCTTCTTTCAGCAGCCTTGGGCCCAAGGCCTTGATGCACTTTGGCTTGCACCTCAGCCTTTGCTGATCAGCCTCAGGCCTCAGAAGCCAAAGTCTTCATTCCCTAGTACACAGTCATCAGTCTCTAGAACTCTTCAGTGTTAATAACCTCTAATACTGATACAGGGGAGCAAGCCTAGCTCCCAACCTGTTATATATCTGAAACTCAAGTTGGTGTTATCTAAAATTGAAGAATGAATTTTAGGATTGACAGACGGCAAGAGTAGGAAAAACTTTATTGAAAGAATAAAGAAAACTTCTGCCTAAGAGAGACAGAAGTGGGACCCAAGAAAGTTGGAAACCAGTTCACCTCTCTTTTCAGGGGACATTTATAGAGCAAAGCTATGAGGTGAGGTGGGTATAAAGTGAGACAAAATTATAGTCAATTAGTAACATGCAAGTACAGTTGCTGAGGTAATATTGGTACAGTGAGAAATCACTAAATGGACAAAACCATGATCAACCTATAAAATTACAAGTACAGTTTGCTTAGGTAATACTGACCAGATGGGGATCAAATGAGAACTCAAGTCACATAACAAGTGTACAAGGATTTTCAGTCGGGAGACTTTTCTAGGAGAGGTGGGTTAAGGTCCTAGCCCTCTACCACGGGGAATTTGTAATCACTGCATTCCTGGGGAAGGGGTGGATCAAGATCTTAACCCTCCATCCCAGGAGGGAGATTGATCCCTATAAGTCACTGCTCTTGGGAAGGGGTAATTTTCTTCTTTGATCTCGTTGAACTCCAGTAATGGTCTCCTTTCTTGTGGGCATCTATGAGTTAGCCTCGTCTAACTGTCTACAAGATGTCTAACTAGCTTACTTAACTATGGCAACATTACCAAGCTCTGTGACCGCAGCCTACCCAGCTGACTCTACACAAGATAAAAATCACAGGTAGGAAAGAGTCACCCAAGCAAAGAGACAGTGGTAAGGTCTATGTTATGCTGCAGCACAGAGGCACAGCTTGCAGGAGAGGATCCTGGACTGACCAGAGGAGAGTGACAGAGGGTTGCTTGTAGAGTAAAGGACTGCACAAGCAGTGTCCTGCCTCTTGCAAGCCTGACCTAGGTCTTTGGAATAGTGTCAGAGGGAGTGAGTCATATGAAAGTTGCAGAGTGGAGCTGTGCTGAGTAACCACAGGCAGAGCCATGGGGGATAGATCAAGCCCATGGCAGCAAGGGATCAAAATATTCTGGAGCAACCATATGATATCCAGGATACCTCCACTGTCATAGGAAATCTTGGCAGATAGTTCTCATTCATCTATAAAAATGTGGGGCTAAAACCATGGCTGTTAGACTTTCATAGCATCTTCAGGAGGAACTGTTTTGTTGATTGTGGCCTATTGGGGCTAAGGTATTTGGGAGCAATATCAACAATGAACTCTGTTATCTTCACTCTTTGTGGTTATGTAGAGGCAGACTTACAGTCTATAGTGATACAGCTTTTAGTGGTAGAGCAGGGTTAGGCTGAGACGAATGGAGAACATACCCCGAAGATAAGAGGCAAGTGTGCAACTTTATTATGCTAGCAGACTTGGTACAGGACAGCAAGCCTAACTCCCAACCTGCTAGGTATCTGAACTGCAAGTTTGTGTTCTCTAAAATCAAAGAATGAATTCTAGAAATGACAAAGGTTAAGAGTAAGAAAACTTTAATGAGAAACAAAGCTTCTGCCTAAGAGGAACAGAGGGGGGACCCAAAAATGGGAGACCCAGAACTGCTCTTTCCAAGGCATATTTATTGAGCAGGTTCAAAGTGAAAGCTACCTACAAGATTCAAAAAGGTGGACAAGCTAAGATCAACCAATAAGATTAGTACTGATTGAAGGGGAATCCGGTGGGAGAGGAAATCACATAACAAGAACAGAAGGATTTTTCAGCCAGGTGTATTTTTCTGGGAGGGGTGGATCAAGATCCTGGCTCTCTACCAAGGCAGAATGAAGCCTACTTACAGTATCCATCACTGCTATTTATCCTATGTAGTTGGGTAGTTTTCTCTTTTGGTTATGCTGACCTTCAGTGGAGGTCTCCTTGGCTGTCCTCCATATTGTTTCCCTCCATGGGGGATTTTCGAGGGCCAGCCTTGACTAACTGCCTACAAGATTACCTACCTATAACAGACTGATCTGAAATTTCTCACTGCGTGATCAACCCAGCATTGGATGTGAACAGGATTTACACAGGTCAAGGGGAAGAGGGGTGGAGATAAGAAACAACTCACTAACATCAGTTCATTAGTTAAGGAAGTTACATTCAGTTTACATGATTGGAAAGAAAAGTACACTGGAATTCACCGCATTTGCATATGGCCAGAGAGTAAGCTTACATCATCTTGAAGTGAAAAGATTTACTGGAAACAAAGACCAACACGGGAGGACATGCCCGGGCAAATCTAAGTAGGCCCCAGCATGTTTGGGGCGTGGGAGGGGGTATGAGCTGAGAGTGGTCTTTGTTAATTAGACTAGCAGAAAACTCTTGGTTCAGAAGTTATTTTTCCATCTCAGGTAAGATTTTTGTGTTGCCCGTCAGAAGTGGCAGTGTTAGGGGAGTGCTGGGGTGTTGTGCTCTTCCCCGGACTCCTTTCCAGACTCTTTTCTTGGACAGAAAATAAGACAGGGAGGTTTTACATTCATTAAAGGTATTAACGGTAGAAGGAAAAGAGTACAGGCCACAGAAAGTAGGAAAAGAAATAGGAAAAGTACAGTCTGCAGGGTACAAACAGGCCAATGAAAAGCCTTACAGCAGTCTCGAGTTTAATGATTGCTATCTTTTATGGCCCCCATTCTGCCATCAGATGTAAACTATCCTATCAAAAACTCACTTGATATCCTGTCCAAAGAATTAACGATATCATACTCTGATTGGTACCAGGTGCAGTGCTTGCGAGCTGTTCTTCACAGGTCAGTGATCTCTGTGATTGACAGGTCATATCCACTTGCCCAGCCTTTTGCCACTCCTCAAACTTCCCCTTGAGTGGCAGTGCCTGGAGCCGGGAATGGGTGTGGCAGCCACCATGCAGGTCACGCCCCTTTATGGTTTTCAGGGGCAAAGGGAAGGGCTGGACATCTTTTCTTTTTCTTTCTATCTCAGGTGTGTACTTTATACTATTAGTCATGTCTAAAAGAATTTGGTACATTAGAGAGCTAGCAGATTAGTCTATTATTCCAATTTGATGCATAATTGAAGGTTGGCTTACACTTAAGACATTAAGCTGAAAAGTGCAAGAGAATAAAGCTAGTAAACATATTGGAATGTCTAAAAGAATTAGAGTCATCATAATTATATGTTTGACTTATTCATAAAAATAAATTTGGGGAAGGCTTTACTAGTCTTCTTGGAAAACTAAGAAACAAAATAAAATAGAATTATCCAAAAAATGATTAAGAGTTTAGGAGAAGAAAAATATTTTGCTCTATCTTAGTTTCATTAGCTGGGAACTGTAAGGTGGTGAAAAATGACCTATTTCTTCCACCCTCCTAGGTTCCCCAGCTGAGGAATTAAATTGATGTAAAATAGATTAACCAGAGAAGAACATATTTAATTCTGTGTGTAGACATAAGAGTTCCACAAAACATGACCCCAAAAAAGTCAAATGCCTGAAGCTTATGTAACAGGAAAGAACTAAGGCTTGAGGCTTCTGAGGAGTCAAAATGACAAAAGTTGTCTCACATAGCTTGTTGCTACAACAGATACTCTTACTTGTGTAGATTTCTTTTATAGATGTAAATTTATTTTTCAAAGGATTGCAGTTCAGAGCTGCTTCTTGGTCTGCAGTTTCCCAGAATAACAGGCTCAAAATATATCAAAAAGTATATTTTGGGGTAGCTTTTTCTGGCTTCAACAGTCATATTTTGGGGGGCATGGTTTGATCCCCAACAAGCTCCTGTAACAACAGAGATACTAGTGTCAGAGAGCAAAAATTTCTCTCCCTCACTCACCAGTAGGTTCATGGCCAAGGTACCTCTAAGAAAAGACGAGTAATGTTGACATAAACTAACACTGCTTTAATAAAATTTTTTAAAAAATAGTTTATTCTGAGCCAGATAGGAGTGACCATGACCCAAGAAGACAGATTCAAGTGTTAGGACACACTCTGCATCAGAACAGATTATATGAACTTTTGTAGGCAGAGAACAATGAAAGCCATAAATCAAGGCATTTGACAAATATGTTAGTGGAACCATCGGGTAGGTGAACTACAGCAAAGCAAGGAAACATTTATAGGTTTCACATGTTGTCCTGTAGCATTCTTAGCTTTAGGATTGTGGATGCCAGAGGTTGGCTAGCTTAATGATTCATTCTATGAGATTTATCTAATAGTCACAAGAGTATCAGGTCAGATTCGGAGGTTGAGAGTAAGTGGCTGTTAAAGGGACTAAGATAACCCAGCATAATTCCAGCTCTTGACCTGCAACATTCCATCTCTCCACAGTCATGATGTTTTACCCAACCAAGGTCAAACCATCTGTAGCATCTTTAGTATGGATGCAGCTTCATCAGAGAATGTTAGGGTCATAGTATCAAGAGGAAAAAAATACACATTTATTTAACATAAGCTTTGCATGTCACAGGAGCTGAAACAGAAGGGCATTGGCAGGACTTCAAGATAACAGCCTGAGAGAGAAAAAGCAGACAGTTGCAACTCTGTGCAATGAGAGAGTCAAGTAAATCAGGCTGTCAATTAAGGAAGCAAGTCATTATAGTCCTTGAGATGAAAGAAGAAATGTGCAGGCGAGCTGGATGAGGCTGGTGCAAGTGAAGGTGGCAATGATGGATCTTACTGAGAACTAACCTGGAGCTTCATTATACCTTCATTGTCATGCATTTCTCTAATAAAATCTCCCAGAGGGGAGACATTATGTATTCTAAACCTATTTTCAGCCATGTGCGAACTCATGCCTATGCAGTAACAATACTCAACCTGTCCAGAGATCCCTGCCTCTTTTAGAAAAAAAATATGAATAATGACAGTCCTTTGGGACCGCATAAAAGTGGGAAGATTCCTTTATAATGTGCTTCTGTCTATAGAGTAGCCAACTTCTCTTTCTTTTTCCCAGGTTGCCTACAGAACAGCCAACTTTGTTTCTTTTCTCTAGTAAATTTTCCAGGTAAAGCTTTTGTCTGTGAATTCATCATGTGCCTCAATTTTAGTTTCCATTATTACTGAAGCAAGGACCCATGTTAACTGGTAACGAAGCCTACAGAATGAAATGAGGACCCAGAGAAACACTATACATAGATGTTCCAGTGCTAAGGTTGGATGAAGAATGGAGAGTTGTAGAGAAATGTTAGGATGAGGGCTGTATAATAAACTAAGAGGGGTATCAGCAGGCTAGTATGTTCGGCTTTTTCTCTGTAACCTACAGAGGTGAGGACATGACATCCCTCAGACTCAGCCAGGGGATCTCTCACAAGAAAGTCTTAAGATATCTTCAGGGGAAGCTTAGGCTCCTCTCTATGGATACATGGAGATTCTCAAATTCCTTCATCTTGAAATAACCAATATGTCAGGACACTATGTGTGCTGAACCTCATCAAGAAAATGTAATTAAGTAAATTACAAAAGCCATTTGATCATAACTGTTAAAATGTACTAATTTGGTGGCATGAGGATCACATTCTTAAAACATACTTTTACTAACATAGATCTCCTTTATAGATGTAAATTTCTTTTACAAAAGTGGCATTCAGAGCTTCTGGGTCTGCAGTTTCTCAGGATAACCAGCCCAAAATATGTCCCAAAATTGTACTTGGGAGAGGCCTTTTCTTTCTTCTATGGTCACATCTGAACTCTTTTTAAGTGTATTATTCTTCAGTGTTATGCGCAGTCACATGTTGTGTCTTCATTACTTTATTTTATTATGCTTGTTCCTCACTATGTCTTTCACTCCCCTAGAACTAAGCACATCCAGGGAAGGGATTGTGCTGTGTTTGGTGACCTCTCTGGCACCAAACAATGGTCTGTACTGAGGTACCCAGTAAGCTCTCATCTAGACCTAACCACCTCTGGTAAGGTCATGTGGTGACCCCAAAATAGAGGTAGTTTCTGGTGACAGAGAAGGAGACAAGGCCTTTGACTCCTTCCTTTTTTTCTTTTTAGGAAATCAGGAAAAACTCAGAGTGAAAAGTTCCCTGTGATCTCAGGGAGGTTCGGGATGTGGACTGGCCAGGCTGGGGGCCCATAGTTCAGTCTCTGTCTTCAGCTGTTGTTGTCCTGAGGAAGGGTCTACAGGCCCTTCATGTGTCTCCAGAACATGGCTGACATCTCAAGAATCCCCTTAGTGACCAGCACTCTTATGAGGCCCTAGTGTCCTTGCTTTTCTTCATAACCACTCCTGACTCTATTAAACACGGAAGTCTATGCTAACAGTCTATTGAACATTCCTCTTTAATACACATCATTACTAAATATGCATGGCTTGGTAACTCTGAAACCTGTTATTGCACCTAAGTTTCTTCAGCTGTAAAAAGAAGGTAGCAACCTCCTTGCCTGTGGGCTAGCCAGGTTCTCTGTGCAGACACATGCTATACAGGCCAGTTCCCTTCAGAAATCTACTAAAGTGGCATAATTGAGAGTACGTTATGATCTCTGCCCATCTGCATGCATTTTGTCACCAAGCCATGGCAAATTGCAGGTAAGTGGATAGAAACATTTATAACTTGATCGCCACTTTATGTTGTGGAACTAATTATAAAAGTTGGCACTTGTGTCTTACCTGCTTTAAGGATTTTGTTTGATATCTGCCTTTCTTTTTTCTAGTAATTAATGTTTATTACACTTTCCCAAACTATTGGTGATGTGCCAGAAATTTTTCAGTGATTTGAGGAACACTGAACCAAAGGATATAGAGAGAATTTTATGGACTCTTGCAAGGGCCCAGAAGTCAAGCCTGAAGACCACCTAGGCAGAACCAAGACCAGAAAGCACCATAAGCTCTTTATATCACCTCAGGACTTGGGGACAACCACAGACTATCATTGTCACCATGGCTGCCACTCACATGCCACTGTCCTTGTCAGACCTGCTCTGTGTTGTAGTCACAAGCTGCCAGACTGAAAATTGGCATGGAGTGGGTCTGATGTGGCAGTCTAAGTCTCAGCTCTGTACACTGGTTGCTTGGGTTAGTGGGAAAGCAGACTCCAGCTGCTCTCTGGAAGGTGGAGATGTGCCAGGTAGGAAAATGCAAGCTTTTTGTGTGTATGTGGAACTGGAGATTGAACTCAGGACTTTGGACTTGCCAGGCAGGTGCCACTAAGCTATATCCCTGGATTGCTCTAGCTTTCTTCAAAGAAGCTTAGCAGCTAAAATGCTAGATCAACATCCCTCCTACATTCCCAGAGTAGCCTTTCCATATTTTGAAATGCTATTAAGTACAGACATTGTCTCATGCAGAAAACAGAGGGTTCCGCCTTTGAGGGCCTAGAAATCTGAGAATCAGACATATGGACAAGTATTTAATGTACAGTATGATGGCTAGAAGGAAAATGTGTATATAGTGTAATAGAAACAGAAAAGGAGTGATGAGTGCTAAAGGGTTGGGAAGGAAGCCACTTAGTGCCAAGGAAGGTCAAGAAAGTGGCATTGGACCTGGGTCTTGGAGAATGGTGTATACTTCTCGGTTTGAGCTTACTCATGACAATACTTAGGCATGGCTAGAAATCAGATGAGGCTTAGACTGTAGGGAGTGAGGTAGGGAGTGAATGGCCAGGAGGATTGGAATGAAAGAATGTAATGCTTTAAATATATCAACAGTTACTGGTTTGTCATCCTGTAGTCAAGGGGGATTTGACAAGGATGGTAAGGAGTAGATCTAAGTGACAGTGAGGTGCAAAGGTTGAGAGAATCAAGAATGGGGGGATGGGAGCCATTAGGACACACGGTGTAATTCTTTAGGAGGAGCTGTTGAGGACCTGGACTCAGGAAGTAACCAGGATGGAGAAGGAAAGTCAGACAAATACTCAGAAAGAGGACAAAAATCACTGGTGTACAAGGTGCTGTACACTTGGAAGAGCTGTGATGAGAAAGAATGGGAGTTTGTGGGGCAAGGGGAGATGAAGAGTTTGGTTTTAGAGGCCATGGGACATGTTGCCCAAATCTGTCATGTAGCTGGAGGTGTATAGAGCCCAAGAAGGGGTTCAAGGTAGAGGAGCTGGTTTCAGTGGGTCCTTGCTCTGCACGGAATCGCTGTGCTGACCTCACCATGCACTGGACCACTTATGATCATGTGGTACACAGAGAGCTTCTGCCTCAACATTCATGGTAGTTGTTATGTTGGATGAAAACTTTTATTGTGAAGTTACTTAAATCATTATTGTTCAATTGCAGAAACCAGATTTGGGATAGAATGCATGTGAAATGTAAAGTGCAACACGATAGCTAGAGAATTTCTAGCTTGTGGTAGGTGGATGTTGGGGCTCCAGGAGCCTCCAGGAACTATAGTAGATTTGATTCTCTGCTCTTTTAAGAGAGGCCAGGGAAAGAGACTCAAAGCACAGGTGAATACCCTCCATGCCACTTAGAGAGCCACTAAGCCATGGCTGATAGATATAGGGATAAATATCCAGCTGTCTTCCTTCACTGTCACAATAATCCTCAGGTGCTTGTTTTATGCTCCCCAAGGATCAGATTGGTGGCCTGCTGTGGTAGCTGACCCAATAAATTCACTCCCTTATTCTGATTAAAGCGGGACTTTGCCTCCTCACCCATCCTCCCTTAGCTATTCATGGCTACCCAGTGGTTTTAAAACATCAGCTTTTCTCATGGGTCAGTCAAACCTGGAAATAATGACTATGTCAATAGACAGGAGCTGAATTCTTTGTGGAACTTCCTCCCAGCAATTTTTTGGGACTCACCCCAGAAATACTACACACATCTCTTCTTTATCCCACTCTAGCAAACCAACACATTTGTATTTTTAAATCAATCAGAGTGGGAATATTTAGGCCAGAAATGTTAGCATATACTGCCAGTCAGGACTTTCCTTAAAGAGCTGCATGCTGTACATTTTACCAGAACAAAACTGTTTCTGCCTCATCAAATAATCCACAGTCGATAAAAATCATGCACCAGACCAGTTAAATTACAGGTATCTATTTTCATGAGATTTCACTGAGTGGAATGAAAATAGTGTGTATATTATTAACCTTTTAAAAAGTAATGGGAACCCCTCCCTAAAATTATATATATATATATATATATATATATATATATATATGTGTGTGTGTATATATATATATATATATATGTGTGTGTGTGTGTGTGTGTGTGTGTGCGTGTGTGTGTGTGTGTGTGTGTGTGTGTGTGTGTAGTACTCGTGAAAGTGTATATGAGTATGTGAATGTGGAGGGAAGTATGAAAAATATAGGGAAGGGGTAATGTGAATAGGGTAATAGGATGGAAGACTGGTTTAAAAATGATTTAATATATCTCTTTCACACACATGAACATATGTGTAATTATGCAGAATCAAGGAAAGGAAAACTAAGTTTATACTCACAGATTTATGGGAATGTTTATACGATATTATTAAATAAAAGCCAGTAGAGAATCATGTGTTTGGTGTGCTTGTATTTCACTCAAATGAGGCAATCCCCAAACCAGAGCATGTTTATATTGGTCAACAGATGCTTGCATAAGACTCATAAAAGCTTGTACATGTATAGACTTTAGACAGGTTAGAAGGGTAGGATCAAAATGGTGATTAAAAAAATATGTTTGAACTGTTTCAGCTTTTACAGCCAAATTATTTTTGTAATTTGAAAATTATCAAATTTTTGAAATTTCTAGGAAAAAAGCAGAGCTCCTTCACACACGTTACCTCCTTTGCCCCACCTATCTAAGAAGACTAAACATTGCTATCTCCACTCACGGTAAAGGAAGCAGAGCTCAGGATGGAACTGCCTTGTCCAAGATCCCTCCACTAGGAATGGTGAAATCTGTCTCCCACCATGTTCTTTCCATCCATAATCCCGAGGTCTCTGCAGGTACCCCAGTAATATGGGAGGAGGAGAATGATAACAGTTCCAGGAAGTGGCTGCCACGGTTTGGAGGACCTGGGCCGTGCTGTTTGGACTTTGAACCTTCAGATCTCTGAGCTAAGTGAGCTCCTTTAAAGCTAGCTTGTCTTGGGAATTCCATTCTAATAACATGAATCAGACTCATGCAATGGCCAATGGATCTTCTTGGCAAGGACAATTACACAGCTGAGAATGAACTCTGCCTATCATATAAAACACCATGAACACATAGTTGGCAGTATTTATCATATGTAACGAAAAAGCCTATTTGTCTAACCTTGCTTGAAACACCTAATGTTTGCCAGTAATCATCATCTGGGGCCTTCAGTGTTAGTTTCACAGGGTTATTCCAGGTCAGATGGCCAAAATAATGTTCATAAACATCTGTGCACTGGAGGAAATGGCATGTAATATGTCCTTCGTCTATTATTAATCACGTGCCTCCCCACAGTCCTTTCTGCTGGCTCCACAAGAAGAACATCAAGTTGGAGACCTGGCAAGTCTTCACCTGCAGGAAGTCCTTGGGGAATGGATGTACGTACTACTCCTCTGTCATATCAGCATCTTTAACCAATGTTCCATGTGCTTATTTTTCAGCCAAATTGCTAACTCCCTGAAAACTAAGTGTGGATCGTGACACAGCCCCAATGAATCACAGTGGTGGCTCCAGGTAGAATCGGGCCATTTGGCACTCTTACCCCATTTTATGTCCTCAGCGGCCTTCAGCAAGTGATTGTCTTTACTGCCAAAACTGTTAGTTCCAAATTATGTTTAGAGGTTCAGAAATGCTCTTTCCTGCCTGTGTTGAGCTGGGTATGGCTGACCAAGACCACTGAAGTTCAGTAGGTGTGTTTAGATCAGTGGGTTGTCGTGTGGAGAGCGGAGCTCAGGATCCAGAGTCCGTGCACTGCAGACAGACCCAGCTCTGCTGCTCACTGTGGAACCTCTGAACAACCAGAACTTCTCTGTGGATCAGTGTCCCATGGTTGGTGTAAAGCCTGTAAAACCTTTTTTACTTCCCTCAAGGATCACTGGAAAAATCAAACTAGAAAATGTATGAGAAACTGCTTTGCAGACTGTAAAGCATTTTAGACATATGCGATGTGTTACTGATTTGCTGTGTTGTAGGAAACGAGAAGCCTCCTCCTGAGGGTTCCTTATTTTCAGGCACATGTGAAAAACTATATACGTATGGATATATATCTTCAATGTGAAATTATTCACAGTTGATCCAAGTTCTCTGGTAAATCTTTCAGTAATGTTGAATGAAATTCCCTTCAGAGATTCTGTTGATACATTTACACAGGGGAAATGGAAGTGTTTGCCGCCAACAAATAGGAATTTTTAAAAAGATGCCTTCTTCTTGACTGCGGTTATTTCTTCTTGACATTATGGAAATATCTTTATTTCCACAATGTTTTTGCTCCCTGTTTCTTAAATGAGAGCTTTGGGAACAGGCTTAGTAGAATGTGTTGCTTGAGACTTTCAAAATGCAAATAAGTCATTCAATTCAAAGTTCAGAATATTCTTCTAAATTTAAACGAGAACCACTTCAAATTTTTGGAAAGCAGTCTAGCTAAGATTATTAATTTTAAAGTAATTTTAGGTTATAAATGTGACAGAGAACACAATAAGAGAAATCATTCACTGAATGTTTCCCTGTAGTAGGAACCTGAAGCTACAGATCAGGCTACAGATCAGCAGATCATTGCACTCAATCCTCACAAGGCAGGGACTAGGGATATTGTTAACCATATTTTGCAAATGAGGAAAACCAGGCTACTGCATTCAACAAGATGTCACTTTTCCCCAAAGTGTGTTCATGAAAATGTCATTGTTAAAGTGAGTTATTTAGAGCAGCACCAAGCCCAGCAGATGAGCACAGAACTCTAGGAAAGCCACCCTTATCATGCTCCGGACCCCACACTTGACTCTTGTCTCCAGCTCTCATTGATCCTTCGCCCCAGCCTCGTATCTCCCAGAGGTGGAAGGAAGGAGCCTCAGGAAGCTGGCATCCTCATTTCACTGTGATTATGAATGCCTGCCAAGCTTGGTGGCAGACATTTTTTAATGGCTTTCTTCATTAAACCTGAACAATCTGCAGCTAAGGAAATTCAGTGAATGCAGATTTGTAAATAAACACAGGGTGAACAATTGTCAACATCTCTAATAAAAATAAATCTCTCATGAAAAACTAAAACTCCAAACATCTGCAAGGCAGGACCACACTTATCACATTAGCCAAGCTAAGTTAAATGCCAGTGGTAGTGACTTCATAGAGAACTAATTTATTTCTATATTGCTGGTGACACATTTATGATTAAACACTGTGCAGATGCAGAATATAAATGCGTGCAAACTCAAAGATTACCCACCTCCATGAAGGGAACACAGCAAAATGAAAACAGCTGTTATGTTAGAGTGGAATGAAGTTTTTCTAATCTCTTAAATTGTCTTCGGTATTTCAGAATATTGTTTGTACACAGATAAAATGAGGAGGAAAAGGAATGTTATTATCCCATTGTTCCACTTGTAAAAGAGGGCTGTGTTCCTGACTTGCATAAAGCAAGGATGTGATCAAGAAATTATGAAAAAGCCAAGATTCAGTCATTTTCAACTTCTGCCTTCACCTGAGAAATGAAAAGTAGGCTCTGATGCACAGAATTTTATGATCCTCCTTCAACCCTCTCCTCTTCTCGATGAAGAATGGAGATGCAGAGAGGCCCGAAATTCCTCATCAAAGTCCGAGTGTTCTCTGTGGAGCTATAGCCAGCACCTGTTGTTTCATTTTATAAAAATTCCATAACATGAAAACACTTGTGCTATTTATACAAAACCACCAAAAATTCAGCATGAAAGAAAATAAGCAGGACTCCAAAGTAAGTGGGTCTGTGGGATCCATTCTAGGATTTCTGGGTGGGGTATGATACCTCCAGGTACGAGGAAGGGAGGGCCTGCTCTCTGCAGTGGTCACTGTGGGGTCCCTGGGCCACCTGAGTCAGCATCCCCTTGAGACTTGTGACAAATACAAATTTCTTAGGCTCCAGCCACGATGGAGTCAATCATAAATTCCGAGAGCAGGGCCCAGTGATGTTTAGCAAGCTCTCCAGGTGTTTCTGATGCATGCTAAATTGAGAACCAGACTAGAAGGCCGTGCATCTCCAAGTTCACTGTGCACAGGAATCCCCTGGGGACCTTGTTAAACTGGAGCCTCTGCTCAGTCTGTCAGGGGGATGGAGTCTGGGAGTTCGCATTTCTAACAAGCGCTAAGGATATGCCAGTGCTGCTTCTTTGGAGACAACACTTGGAGCACGAGGCTTGTCCTGAAGCTGTGTGCCTATGCACAGGCCACGAATGGGTTCCAGACCCACTTTTATCATGAATCTTGGCCCTTTATGACCTTCCTCTTGGCCTTCTACCAGAATGAACACCCTAGGTATCCCCTGAAGCTTATTACAAGCAGAATCTCAGCCTCACCCTAGATCCATTACATTAACTCTGATTTATTTGTTTAACATGCAGTCTGAGCAGCACAGCTCCACAAGGCCACTGGCTGCCAAGAGATGGCCAAAACTTCAGAGCCAGCCCACCCAGCAGGCAGCCCAGAGCAGCTTACAAAGTCTTCTACATTTAGACGAGGTTGGTGGCCCAGATGGGAAGAGTAGAGCCTGGCGAGGCAGAAAGCAACCAGGGAGAATGGCAGCAAGGCAATTGAGTGTCTTTAAATGTAAAAATGGTAAGAAATAGAGACTCTTTCTGTCTTTGTTACTGTGCTCATCGCTGAGACATAATACCAGCACTCACAATTTAAAGGATTTCATCTCATGCTTTAGAAGTTTTAGTCTCTGCATGGCTGGCTGGCTGCAAAGAAGACAAGCATAACAGAGAGGCATAGTGGAGGGAGAGCTATTGCACATCATGGCAGCCAGGAAACAGGGAGAGGAAAGGGAGGAGCCATGCACCCACCTCTCCTAACCAGATCCTCCCCTCCTCGGACCAAGTCAGCTGTAAAGCCCCATAATACAACTATTTTTCAAAAGCCTGTATAGGTGCCTATGAGGCTTTCGGAGGATGTCTAAATATAAACCATAATCCCCCGAGAAAGCATAGAAGGTCCCTTCACCTTCTTTTATGCCTTTTGCTTCCAGCCCCACAACCTGCTCCAGAACCCAAGGAAGAAATGGGAAATGCCTGTATGTTGAAGACTGGTTCGCACTAGAAGCACTCAGAGAAAATGGCTGCTCACAAGCTTCCTGTGGCCATTGTAACAAACTACCCACAAGCACCTCATCAACTCAAATCTGAGGCCACTTGGGCACAGGTAGTAAAAACTGAAAAGGTCAGAGATTTGGTTCAGTGGTAGAACACTCATCCAGCATGCACAGTACCCCAGGTTCAGTGCCCAGAGTACAAAGAAGAAAAATCGAAACTCACTGTCTACAGGGCTATCCTGTCCAGTTTTATATGGTGCCTACTTTTCTTGCTTCATGGTCTCTTCTGTCTTCAAAGTGAAATTTTTCATCCTTTCAACCTCTGCTTCCATCCTCGCATCTTCTTCTAGTTCTCTACCCCTCTCTTTCTTTGTAAAACGACCCTTGAGATTATATGATGCCCTCTCAGATAACCTAGGATCATCTCCTGATCTGAAGTTCTCTAATGTATTTATAAAGTTTTAAATTTAACTGCATCTGGCAGTTGACAACAACACTGAGATTTCATCTCACTCCACAAAGAATGGCTGCTATCTCACAATTAGCCAGCCACAAATTTTGACAAGGCTATGGAGAAAAAGGAAGCCTTCTCCACTGTTGGTGGGAATGTAGACTCATACAACCTCTGTGGAAATCAGTGTGGAGATTCCTCAGTCTTTGACCTGGCCATCGCTCAGCTAGATATATACACAAAAGAATTAAAAAATTCATATCACAGAAACCTATGTGCACCCATGTTTATAGCATCTCAGTTTGTGATTGCTAAATCTTGGGAACAACCAAAATGTCCATCAACAGAAAACTTGATAAAGAAGATGTGGTTCTTTTATAGAATGGAGTATTATTCTGCCATTAAAAATGATAAGATTGAGTCTTTCATACTCAAATGGATGTACCTTGAGGATGTCCTCATAAGTGAAATAAATAGTTCACAGATGTATAAATATCATATCTTTCGTCTGGTATGAGAAAATGAAGATATGAATGAGTTCTAGAATATATAGTTGATATTGTAAAGTAGAAAATATTTAAAAGGAAAAATGGTGTAAGGATAAATAATGAGGGAAAAAGAATATGATAGTAATAAAGAAAAAAGGTAATAAAGATTATGTATGTAGGGGATGATGGAGGTTGCACTGTGGGGGGAATGGGGGAAAAATTAGAATCAAGTCATGTCATATTCTGGTACCAACTCTCAGTGTTGAATGTGATGATGATGTGTATTCATAATGTACCAATAAAAATTTGAATTAAAAAAATTTAATTGCATCTGCAAAATCCATTTTGCCTCATAGGCTAATGTCTTCACAAGTCCCAGCAATTAGAATGGAGACCTCTTTGGCGAAGTGGAGTGGTGTTTTCCTGCCTACCCCACGTACTCGTAAAGCTCCTTTCCTGGGTCTTGTGAAGGATTCACCTTGCCGAGATCCTTGCTGGGCTCCTGTGGGTTCTTCTTTTGAATTCTGGAAAATAACACGCTTGTCACTGCCCCTTTCGGAACTCAGAATATATCAGCATTCTGTGTGTCAGACTTCCCATTGTCGGCAGGACTCAGCTTAGTTATTTAATGTGAATGTCTTGCCTTGTGCATTAATGTAACCCTTTGCATTAAAGAGTGTTTCAGATAGAAATCACACAGAGCCAAGATGGGAGGTTTCTGGGCCATGTGGGTACAGCGTGTGGGTACAGCACGGGTCACAGTGCAGTCTAATGAGACTGAAGCTTTTATTTATTAGGCCAGCCACCCCTTGCCAACCCCAAGTTCATCTGAAACACACTTATGTCTGGAATCTTCCACTAAGGATCACCTTTTTTGCTTGCTGTAAATGAGTTTAGATCCTGTGAAGAGCTTCAGGTGAGTGGCTGAACACAGCCATAGGCCCAGAAGTCAATCAACAGGGCTCTCAGCTGTGTGTAGGTCTGTGACCCTGGGAAGGACTGTGTGGCTCCCTCTCTCCCTGGCCAGTCGTCTCTTGTGCTGATGAGGCTCCTCTTGGCACAGAGCAGTGATGAAGGCAACATTCCTGGCAGCTGGATCTGGATCACTCCTTCCCTCGACAGACCCCAAGCACCTGGATAGTGCTAGAGTCTGAAAAATGACCTTGAGAGGATCTACCTCCACTTGGCAGGAGCTCCCCACAAATGCAAAGGTAGCACCCACCATCCACAGTAGAGGTGTCATATTAAAACAAAGTGAAGGTTGTCACAGAAGCAGGAGGGCAGCCCTGACCAGCCCGAGACACACAGAGGAATAGGACTTGAATGGTGAGGAGAAACTAATTAGACAAAAGACTCGGGCTGAGACACACAGTCAGCGCTAGGTTCAATGTTGTGTTACTGTTATTATTAACACACACATTTTCTTTTGCAGTACAAGGAGTTGAACTCAGGGCTTCCTGACTAAGCAACATCCCTAGGCCTTTTAAATTTTTATTTTGAGTAAGAGTCTCACTAAGTTGCTGAGTTGCCCAGTATGGACTTGAATTTAAATCCTCCTGCCTCAGCCTCTCAGAGTGCTGGGCTTACGGTCATGCACCTCCATAGCCAGCTCATGCTACACAGAAATTATGACCTCTGACACTTAACCACACACTTACCATGCTCCTTGGCCCCCAGACTTTGCATATGGCAAGTCCTCTGATGTTGGTTGATAACTGTGATATAAAGTTGGGACTCTCATCACAGTGGAGTAAAACTGAGGCAGAGAGAGCTGAAGACAGATGACGTAGCCAGAGTGGCAAACCTAGAATGCTCTTCCTCACAGCCTCATTCCACAGTTCCAGCTCATGGAAGATTCACTGCTCTAGAACTCCAAGTGTCCCTTACCATATTGCATAGCAGGTAGAGATTGGAGCAGGGCAAGTAACAGCCTGGTGTGGGACACAGAGTTCTGCATTTTTCCCCTGGAGCATGGGGTGCCCTGTGAGTTGGGCTATGGAGGTGGAAGGCCGGCAGTGGACAAGCAATAAGCAGGCTGGAAACCACCAAATCTTCCATAAGCCTGGAACCAGAGGGACCTCCATTAGCTGCCCACCCTGTGTTAGGGAAACTGAGCCTCAGCACAAACAGTCCCAAAGGCTTCAGATTTCCAGAAACTGCACTCCTTAAGACTATCAGGGGCTCTCACTCCAGGTGAAGAGTGTTGTGCACTCAGCAACCTTGGGACAATTCCAGGTGGTCCCAAAGCAATAGCTTTTGTGGCCAGGGAGGAATGGGAACCATACTACTGCTTTCATCCTGGGAAAGTCCATAAACGCTTGTGAAACAAGCCCCACACAGCTCCTACTCCCGCCATCATTCTTCCTCCACCAAGGCCACAAGCCATAGCCAACTCTAATCCCCCTCGCAGGCTTAAGGAGCATGAGGTCTTCAGGGTCCCCTAAGGCTTGGCATCAGTTCTGTTCTCCTTTCTCCCAAGATCCACTGAGATATGACACCCCGCCCCTGCACTCACTCACACCTACAGCCTCGCCCTGGAGAGGATGGGCCAGGCAAATACCCGCCAGGCAGACTTCCTGGCCACATATTTGGTCAGCTCAACCTGGTAAACAGACGATTTGCAGAGCTGCTTGGCTCTGAGAGCTGGATGTTGTAAATAACTGAGGCAGGGCCTCCAACTGCAGCCAGATAGGAGAGGGAGCCAGGAGCACTTCAGGCCATCGAAAAGTACCTCCCACTACCAGGTTGGCCTGAAATGACCTGAGAAATAGATTCTTGGTGATAGCTGAGGAAAAGTGAAGTGCCTCAGGAAAATTATTTCAAGTAGGCCACTTGAAAATACAAGTATTACCACTTGTATTTTTATTTTCTTAGTTGTTTTTAGTTGTTCTGCTTGTACATCAAGTGCAGAAAAAATTGAGTTGCGTCCGCAGCTCTTAATTGTCATCAGTGTCCCTGGTTAAGAGCTGCAAGGTGCAAACTCTGGCTCCACTGCTCGGCTCAGTGTAGGTAATGAGCAGCCTCACTTGGTGAACCAGGATCAACAGTGAGCCTGCTGTGAGCATGGTTACTATACAAAAAACACAGCTAGCACTGAGGCAGAGCAGGAGCCACGTGTTTGCTATGTTATTATTACTGCTGTTGATTTCACTTTCTTCCTTCTCCCTGATCTCTACTTCCCTTTTCCTCTTCAGGAAACTGGTCTAAAATGTTTGATGCATGACCTATTATCCTTGAAGACAGGCTTTCCAACATCAGAATTCATTCCAGTCCACTAGTCACAGATAACAGCCAGCAACGCTGTGTTAACAATCCTCACAAGCACCATGTAAATTACGTCAGGCTACACCGAATGCCATATTCTGTGCTGAGAATTCATTTTATGTATGAAATAAATTCTTTATAGGCCAATCATTTTTATTGATGCTGTATAAGTCTGGGTTCTTAGTCGAGAGCTATAGAAAGAGGTCTTGGCCAAGAATCTCACTGAATACCCAACAAGGGAGTGTCAAGCTTCTGACCTATTCCATTTTACAAGGACCCAGGCTGAAAAAGGTCCCATCATTTTCAACATATGGCTTTGACGGCTCCTCAAAGCATCAATGTCCAGAAAGTGGCGAAGAAAATAAGAAGAAAGAAAGAAAGGGCTATGAATGGAAGGTCAAATTGGCAGGGCCTAAAAATGGCTCCATGCCATTGGCTAGAACTCAGTCACCTGGCCTAGGTGCAAGGGAGGTTGGGAAATTGGGTTAGCAACCAGCTCTCAATCTCTTTTACAAAAAGCAAGCATGCTCGCAAACATGCTTTTCTTTCCACCCACATCCATTTGGGAAAGAATTCCATAGACTTATATAGGGGTCTTGAACACTTAGCAGCAACAAAACGATGACAGATGTCCCACTCAGACATTATGAGAGACACTCAAGAGGTCTCTCTTGAAACTACAAACAATATAGTAGCTGGAGCCTCAGTCTGATCTGAGACTCGACTGGGATTAAAACATCTGCTTTTGAGGGTGTAGGTGGACAAAAGCATCTTTATAGCTCCTCCCCAAGGCATCAAAACTACGTGCTACTCCCAGTGTGACAGGGAAGGCTTCTGGGAATCAGTTATTCTGACGCTCCACACTGTAGAATATCTGCCTCAAGCAAGGGACAGCCCATGAGATAGGAAGACCACCTGTTCTCCCTCCATTTCATAGTTCAGACCTGAGGAGCAGAGGCATGGCTGGATTCTGACACCGGAGGACGCTGACAGAGGGCCCGGGGCACGGAGGGTATAATTTGGGCTGGTGAGGGAAGTAATACAGGACGGGATCCCTGAACCTTTCTCTACTTGTTTCCATATTGCTATTTTTGCAGCCTCTGTCTTATGCCTAACAAGCACCAAGCCCACCTACTATGTACTTATAAATTACTGAAGTGGGCTCTGGGAAGCGAGATGTGTGTGGTCAGTGGGTACAGAGTTTTGATTTGGAAAGACAATGTTCTGGCAACAGAGGGTGATGATAGATGTCTGTACAATGATGTGCATTACATGATGCCACTGAGCTATACACTTAAAGTATTAAACTTAAACATTTTAAACCAATTTAACGGACAAAAGGAAAGGAACTACTGGAAAATCAACAGGAACTTTAAAGACCTCTATTATGCCAGAGGAGAGAAGACAGATTCAAAAGACTGTTATGTGAGTCTGTGTGTGAGAGATTCTTGAAATGTCAAAGCTATAGGGAAAAAAATGAGACCAAAGATTGCCAGAAGCCAGGGTAACATGAACACTGTTGATTGCAGGGAGTGATGAAGGGCTTTCTTAAAAAGAACATAAATATTTCTATTGCAATTGCTCTGGTTAAAGAGCTGCTTACATTCATCAAAGTTCATCACAGCTGGGTGTGGTAGCCTGTTCCTGAAATCTCAGCCACTCAAGAAGCTGAGGGAGAAGGGCTGCTTGAGCCTGGGAGTTCAAAGCCAGCCTGTGCAATATAGTAAGACTCCATCTCAAAATAAACAACTTTATTATACAAACTTTAAAACTGATTGTTTATTTTCTATGAATTATACCTCATAAAGCAGATAAAGTTACCTAAGAATTTTTGGAAATGTAGACACTTCTGCATGGGGGAGTCTCTTCCTCTCTCGGGGTCCCTGATTTCCTTGCCTCTCCCAGGGACTTGGCTCAGGCACCTGTAGTTTCCCAAACTACAGGAATTTGACACTTCTGACTCTACAGGAGGGTGAAATAAGAACTGAAATTTTATGCCTGCTGAAACATGGCCGCAGCCCCTTTAAGAAGAAAGAGCAGAGACTACACATCACAAGACTGCTGGAGAGATGAAGAGGGAGGACAGGCAGAGGGTGAGTCAGGTAGGTGCAGGATTGTCTTTTGTCCTGCCTGCCCTTGGCTACAGTACTTCTATGACCTTGCTTGCCCTGCCAAGACGGGCAGGATTTCCTCTCAGGGAATGTATCGGTCAGCTCTACATTATTGTAACAAAAACATCAGACATGAATGACTCAAGGAGAAAGGGTTATTTGGCTCATGGCTTCAGAGGGTTCAGAACCTGATTAGCTGGTTCTCCTGGTTTAGGCCTATGATGGAGCAGAGCTGTTCACCTCAGAGCAGCCAGAAAGCAGAAGTGGAAGCAACCAGAAAGGAAGAGGCTGGAACATGATAATACCTTCAGTGGCAAGTCCCAGTGAGCTGCCTCCTCAAGCCAGCCCCACCTCCTAAGGCCACATTCAGCTGTGAGCTCATCAGTGAACTAACTCATTGACGAGGTCAGTGACCTCACAGTCCACCTGGAGGCCTCACCTTTGAATACTGTCACACTGAGGATCATGCCCTCAATCTGAGAATCTTTGGGGAACACTTCATAGTTATGCCATGACGGGGAATTCCAAATCTCACTATGAGAGCTGCCTACTTTGTATTTTCAGGCATCTCTCATAGCCCACCTAAAAGCATAGTCCTTCCTGTTCCACTTTCTATTTGCTGAAATGTCCCAAAAGCAATCTGTGGCTCAATTCAACATTTTATTTCTCTTTATTAAATTTCCTTGTTGTTCTCTATCCTCAAGTGCTCATCTTAGGCATGATCAGGCACTGGATCACTCATTCCAAGGGGGAAGTGTTTAAGGACTTTAAAGTGCCTGGCTGAGGCAGCCCCACCTTCTCTGGCTCCCCGCATTCTCCTCTGCAGCCCACTTAGCATCTAGCCGTGAAATCAGAGGAACTTGGTCCCTGAGTTCCTCAGACCTGGAGACAAGTTCTTCTTTCAGGGCCTTGAGGGCCAGAGGGAACACATAGAAATGAACAGTTGCCTTCTGATTAGCTGCGTTGGCTGTGAATTCTGTAAACTGATCATTTTCAGTGATTGAGTGGTGTCTCTCACAAAGGTGTGTTCAAGTCTTCTTTCCCAGTACCTTGGAATGTGGCCTTGCTGAGAAATACAGTGGTGACTTGGTTCATGAACTTAATTCTTTCCGTGGTTCTGGTCACAGAACTTGCTCCATAATTCTGGTTGCTGGTAAGTTCATAAATCTGAGGTACCACTGCAGGGTTTTTGCAGGTATAATTAATCTAAGACTTTCAAGAGTTTCCCCCTGTAAGAGAAAAAAGAGGCCTAATTGAGACAGAGACAGAAGAGCAGTCCCAGAGGGAAAGCTGTGGAGAGAAAGGGACAAGAAAGAGGTAGACTTCAATCCAAGGACTTCCCACAGCCACCAGGATCTAGGGAAGACATGTGGAACAGCCTCTCTCACAGCTCCAGCAGGAACCAGCTGACCAGTGTCACCTCAGCTTTAGACTCCAGAGAGTAAATTTACATTGTTTTGGGTTAATCTTTACTAGCAGCCCAGAAAGCTAACACTACTTTTCCTAGAAATCAAGGACCAGTCTTTCAGAAGCCTGTGGATGAACATCAAGAGACCAGGCCCTAGGCCTTCCTCCATAGACTATCAGAGACCAGGCCCTAGGCCTTCCTCCATAGACTATCTCAAAGAAATTTTACCCAGGATCCTGATGAAACATGGCAGCGTGTCCCCTCTTGCAACCTGGCTGAGGAATCTCAAGCCCCATCTCTCAACATCTCCCTCCCACAGTCCCTCCAAATACTCAGTGCTGTTTCAATAAGTCCTATGGCTCCAGAAGACAGCTGGAAGCCATAGATGCTGAGAAATCCTGGCATGATGAAAACAGGGCCTGGATTGCTCATCTCTACCAATGACCACTGACAAAAGCAGTTGCTTCTCTAAGCTTCAGTGTTCTTATCTATAAATCAGAGATCTTAATTCTGATCTGCTGTATAATAAAACGTGTCACCCCCAAATCCCTGGGTTGAAGTCCTTGCCAACAGTATGACTGTATCATAGTTGCCTCTTAAGGCAACTAAGGTTAAATGAGGACATAGGGTGAGGCCCTAATCTGACAGGTGTGGTACTTATGATGACAGACCATGCTAAGTCATCTTAGAGCAAAATAAGAAACAGAGGTTCCTACAGTAGCCCACAATAACCAAGTTAAAGTGCCACCCTCTTTCTCACCTCATTGCTCCCAGCCCCTCCCTTGTCTTGTGTGGAAGATGCTCATTAGACTCTGGGCATGTGCAGCTGCATTCCCTGGCATCTCACCCCTCACGTGCTCATAGTACACCAACATGGCCATGCCTCTCACAAGCAGGACCTTTAGCATGGATGGTGTCTATCTTTACTTTCCTTTCCCCACTCCCACATACACAAAACCTCCTTTCATATCCACCTGACAAACTGTTATCCTTCAAAACTACCTCAAACACACAGGAGAACTGCTCCATATTTTCCCATGCAGTCCTAGAGAAGTCTGTATTTCCATCATTATTAAAATAATGGAATATTTCCATCATTATTAAAATAATGGGAGAAGATTCCTTCTCCCATCTTCCCATTTGGTGGCCCCCACTGAACTGTGGCCTGATTAGAGAAGAAACACATCCCTCCCAGTTCACAAATAGCAGAAAATCATGCCTGCTTGAGCCCTGCTTCCACTAGATAGTGGTTCCAGGTGTCATGTGACCCAATGTGACCAATCAGCTGTGAGGAAAATCAGCTTTCCTCCCTAGAAAAGAAGAAGTAGTAAGAGTAGTGGATTACTGTCATGTGAGGATGAGATGCTTGGCCTCACTAGAGTCTCCTTATCATTATGGGCCACCCAAAGAATCTCAGAGACATTGTTGATTTCCTGACACAATTCTGGAATCATTTATCTGCAAGTTTGGTAAAAAACAAACAGAAGAACAACTATATTATTTAAGCTACTCTGTGTTAAAAAAACTCTACTGAATATGATATAGAGTGGATGACTTAATTCATGCCCACCACTTGTAAGGCAGTTCAGTCACTATTCCCAGCATTGAGGCTGCCCACTGTACATGTTAGACCTGAGGAATAGGTGAAGGAGGCACTGGCACTAGCTGAGTGAGTTCTGGTTTCTGATTACAGAGAAAAAGCGCTAGTACTCTGCTGACCAGAGCAGTTCTGGGCTGCTTCTTAGTACATGTTGGTGACAAATAATCTAATATTTCATCATTATGAGAACCTGTGAATATTTCTAAAGTGCCTAGTCTGTGAAGGTGGCCATGTTTAGCCAAGACATGGATTAGTAACTTAGCTAGAAGGTAACCTCATATTTTCATCAGTTTAGTCAGAGTAAGTTACCATAGACTAGGTAGCTCATAAACAACAGGTACATATTTCCACAGCTCTGGATCCTAGAAGCCTGGGACCAGGTGGCAGCACGTTTGAGTTCTGGTGAGGGACCTCTTTAAGGTTTATACTTCAAAGGTGCAGACTATAGTCTTCTGTGTCCTTACATGGCAGAAAGATGGAAAGAGAGTTCTCTGGAGTTGTTTTTAGAGGTGCACTAGTTTCCCATGAAGGCTTCACACTCATAACCTCCTAAGAGCCATAAGACCTAATATCATTATGCTGGAGACTAAATTTTCAAAAAAGGAATTTGCAGGAACACAAATGTTCAGACCATAATGCCTCATGCAGTTTGCCTTTTCTCATGTCTCTTTTCTCCTCTCTTGCTGTTACAGTTTGCATTTAAAACTATAAGCCAAAAGGCCCATATGTTTTGGAAAGTGATAAGATCACGGAGAAACTACTCTCAGGAATGGCTTAACTCACTGTAGGGAGCAGGGAAAGAGGACATTAGTAGGACCTCTGCAGTAAGTATTAGCCTCTTGTGAGCCATGACAGCACAAGGTGAATTAATTAATTAATATATAGACAGAAAAGATAGAAAAATGAGACTTAGAGAAGAAGCTGCATTTGGAGCCAGATCAATGCTTCTCTGGCAGCAGACAAAAGAGCCCCCAGCTTGCCACACTTTGTTCAGTGCTCAGGAATAACAACTGCATCCATTCCCTTAGAGGGTAATGGGTTTGATACCTCCTATAACAGTAAGGAACTTCTGTAGATTAGGAATTTGTCCATTCACAGGATGTCTTCAGCTTGTATAATCCTTCCCTGGAAGGTCATAGCATCATAGAACCACTGAAATCTTAGCTGTGATCAGAGGCGAAAACAGTGTTATGTCCAGACATGCCATAGCTAGCCAGTAGGCAGGAAAACTAGGCCTAATCTTCAATTTAATTGTGAAAGGATTTTTCTTCAAAATTATGTGGAATTGCTCCTGACACATCCCAATGAGTTCAAAGTTGAGACCTGGGGAGTTAGCTCAGTGGTTCCGGCGCCTGTCTTGCAAGCACAAGGGCCCGGGTTCGATTCCCCAGTAACCACATAACAATACTGGGTGTGGAGACTCATGCCCAGCATCAACCAGTACCACATACCACAGTGCCGGGCATGGTGGCTCACGCCTGTAATCCCAGCACTAGGGAGGCAGAGGCAGGGGGATTGCTGTGATGTGAGTTTGAGACTGAGCTCGGGGCCAGCCTGAACTACAAAGTAAGACTCTGTCTCAAAAAAAAAAAAAAAGAAAAAGTTGAATGTGCTGTTAAGGTACAATGGGAGAAAGTAAGTCACTTGAAGTGTAACCTAGAAGGATATATTCTGTCCTCAGTCTCTTTCACCCTGAGTCTTCTCAAACCTTTAGACTTCTTGACCAACAAAACTACTATAATGTTTCTTTCTTGGAGCCAACCAACCATGGACTGAACCCTCTGACACTATGAGCCAAACAAATCTTTTCTCCTGTAAATTGTGTATGTATGATGTTTAGTGGCAGCAACAGAAAGCTTCCTAATCTACTCATTCATTTTTTATTAAATTCAACACACCTTAAAATGATGGCTACCAAACTCAAAATTGAGTGCTAAAAGAATTGGGAAAAAAGTGGTTTTCTTTTTATTCTCACTTACCTCTCAATACAATACTCTGATACTAGATGCGTGTGTGTGTGTGTGTGTGTGTGTGTGTGTGTGTGTGTGTGTGTGTGTTTTGAGGGAGATGAGAAAGGTAGCAATATCAAGTAACTGATTTTACAGGGGATACTACTCTGGGCGCCCTGTAATTCACTTGAACACGAACATTATCTACCTGGTGATGCCAGAAGATCTCAAAGGCTGAGGTCTTAGTCCTACAAAACTGCTCCCTCCCTCAGCTGTAATTGCAAGCACAAGTTGTGATTTATGTTTCTGACGAATTGGCTATAAATCAAGATTTCACAGGCCTCTTCTATGTTCATCTCATTTACTAGAGCAGCTTAAAGAATTCAGGAAAAACATCAGACTTATGTTTATCTACTATAAAGGGTATTACAAAGGCTATTGAAGAGCAGCCAGAGGGGATAGAGCTACAGGGCCAAGTATGTGGAACAGACTGGGGTTTCCATCCCCTTCCCAGAGCACCCACCCCAAGGAATCACCAATTATATAAGCATCAGCTGCCCAGTTCTCAGAGCCCTGTCCTTTTGTGATGGAGTATTCATTACATATTCATGAATAACCACACTATTGGTCACTGGTAAACAGGTCAACTTAACCCCTCTCTACTCCCTAGATGTTGGGGTTAGAGTGAGGCTAAAAGTCACAACCCTCTAACCTTTGTTTGGTGTTCCCTGAAACCAGTCCCCATCTTAATCTTACCTAGTAGTCCCTGGCCACCATCCTTGCCTTCACAAAAAAGAGACATTCTTATCACTCTAAAAATTCCAAGTTCTTAGGAATTTTGTTAGAAAATGGAGATGAAGTTCAGCTCTAACTTTCACAGTATCACACTTTCATCCCTGTCTAGCCCCAAGGCTCCAGCCAGAGAACCTGTTTTATAGATAGAGACTGGACCTTCTGGGAAAGAGGTTAGCTACTGAGAGAATGTCCTTCCAAAAGTGCCTGAGTTCCCATGATGAATATATAGCTGCTCTTATCTAAAAATATAAGGTGACTGGGGTAGCGTAGGGCAGAGCACTGGACAGAGAGGCATGAGGCCCCAGGCTGGGTTATCATTTTGTTGGTAATAAGTCAGGTGTCTTTGGGAGGCCCCTACAAAATCCCTGTTGCCCAAAAGTAGATGCTTGAATTATATAAGCACTAGCATCCTATGAACTTAAGAACCAATTCCACCACCAAGAGGATATAACTTCAAGCTAGTTATATATTTAATCTCCCAAAGCTCCAATTTTTCTTACATGTACAACAGATGTAATGATAATCCTGACTTTTAAAGGCTTAGAAATAATACATATAAAGCTTATAGCCCTGTGGCGGTAAGGCTATGGGCACTTAAATAGCAGACATGATTATCACTTCTAGTTTTATGATTCTTAGCTTTGGGATAAAATTGTGAAACAGGCTGGTTCTATTTCTTTGCAAAGTCGAGGGTGGCAAATGCCTTGGCCAGTGGCACTGGAGAAGCAAATCAAGAATCAGTTTGGCTCATAGCAAGCACAGTGAAACCTCACCCTATCTACATGCCTATCTACAATGACTGCCAGGCCAAGTGAGTGTGAAAGAGACATCCAGGTCAGACCACAATTAGAAATGACGGAGGGACATAAGTGTAAGCCATAGCCTTTGCTGATCAATGCTTGCCATTTATTTCAGAAGGAAAGGTCAATTTGGAAAGGCATTAGAATTGGCAATGCACCTGGAGCCTCTTGCCTCAGTGCAGATGGGTGTTAGTCAGTCTCCAGACACTCAGAGCCCTCCCTCCCCACCAAAGCCAACCAAGCCTTCCCCACTCAACAGATCCAAAAATTGAGACTTAGGCTCTGCTCCACAGCGTCAGCTTGCTCGAGCAGATTTCAAGCATCTCAGTGCCTTCTCTCTTTGTTCTAAAGCACAGGTGTCTCTGATATGATGTAGAATAGTTTTCACCTTCTTACTCCATCTTCTTAGAAATTACTTTCCTGCTATGTATGGTAGTACATATCTGTAATCCCAGCTACTCTGAAGGCTGAGGCAGGAAGATTACAAGTTTAAGGCCAATCTGGACAACTTAGCTACTGCCTGTCTCAAAATAAAAAGTAAATGAATAAAAAGTTTGAGGGTCTAACTCAGTGGGAGAATGTTTATGGAAAAGAAGGAAGAAAAGAAAATTGACCTCTTAACCAAACAACACTCATATGCTATCTGGATAGCCTATCTTATACCCTATGAGATAAAGGAAGTTGTAAGAAAGTCACCAAGCAGAGCTGTAGGGGGCCTAACCCTAAGCCTGTGCTCACTGCAACACACCCACACTGGGGCACACCCCCATCTATGTGACCTGTACATCCCCCATCTAAGTTCCTGCAAATATGCATCAATGTTTTTGTTTATTTTTTGCACTGAGGCCCAGCTCTGGTTTCCAGCCAGCCAGAGGTTCAGTTCATTAATCCCTCCTTAGAGGTCACTGGTGTAATGCATTGTCCCATGCTCACTCATCACCAAGCGTGGCTGCAGCCTGATGCTGTGGGTGGGCTCTCTTGGCCTGGGAGTGGGGAGGTGAGGAAGTCTCCTGGAAGCCAACCTGTTAGGGTAAAACAGGTACACAGTCATGTAGCACTAGGCAGCAGATTGAATCTGTGTTATTTTTTTGAGTGAAGAGAAATTTTCTTAGGCCACACATAAAATTTATAATATAGCAAGCGTATGTAAATGGCCAAACTTCCTTTAAAATATTTTTATTATACCATTTTTAAAACAGTGAAAATGAAAGAGCAAGCCACGGGTTGGACACAACTGGAATTGTCTGAGCTCTCTAACTTCAGCAAATGTCACAGGTGCTGACGTGGAGAATAGGCAGGAAACACTAGATTGTCTTTGCTTAGACGTAACTGGGTAGATGTTTCATGAAACATTGAATCAGGCTGTTAATTGATCTTTTACTTCTTGGTATAATGAGCACAAACTGACCTAGGCACATCCCAAGTGGAGGCCAGATCCCACCACAGGCAAGCAAGAAGTACAGTAAGCAAATAGAATCACAGGGAAGTAATCATCCTCCAAATTATGAAATTATAAAGCTAACACAAGCTTGAGCTATTCTTTTATACTGTCTAAGTTATAAAAAATGTTTCCATTTCAAACATTTGCATTTGTCCGTTAGGCCTAAAACAGAGGTACAAACTAAATGGTTTATTTAAATTTTGGGGAAAATTTTTTTATTAGTACCTGTTTGCAGTATGTAATGATTACATTCCTCATCAGGAGCTGGTACATGTACATAATGCATCTTAATCGATTTTTGTTTGAATGGCTTATATAGCAGAAATTTGTCTCATGGTTCTGGAGCCCAAAAGTCTAAGATCAAGGCACTGGGAGGATGGCTTCCACCCCAGAGAGTGAGCAGCACCACCTTCGGCCCACCTTGGCCTGCTCAAACTTCCCTCAGTTTCACCCTTCTCTGTGCACTTCATTCTTTCGTCAGTGCACCACACCTGTGTCTGTGTCCAGGTTTCCTCTGGTTGTGAGGCTGACGATCATGTTTGATTAGGGCCCAGCCTGATGGTCTCATCTTCATTTGGTCACCTAGGAAGACCCCATATTCAAATGACGCTGCATTCACAGGACTTCTGCATTTGTGGGGTGGATACCATTCAACCCACTGTAACTCCCAGCGCTGGCAGGGTCAGACTTCGGCAGGTCTACTTACACAGGGCAGTTCACAACAGTAAAAATACCCATCGGGGCTGAGGGGTTCTCCGCATTGCAAGGCTTTGCTTCGGTTCCTAATAACAACAACACAAAGGTATAGGACGTTAGGAAGCTCCTGGGCAGCTGGAGCTGCCAAGAGGAAAGTCCTCTGGCCCACGGATCCCAGTCTTTGGGATGTACCTGAAAGGCTGTGTAGCCCAAGCAGGCATCAATCTTCTCCGGAGCGTACACAAGGAAACGGCAGGGGCTCAGTGCTTGAGCTTACAAACATTGCTCCAGATTCTTGTCTTCTTAATTATATTTAAATGTATGTATATTTTATTCTCATCATTGACAGTCCTTGTATCTTCAAATGTTCATTTTCTGCTGTTATCTGGAAAACTCTGATAGGACAGTTTGAAAAGCTCTGTCTGCAGGAAAAATTCCACAGAAGCCTCTAGGTACAGAGATGATTGTTGTCATATTATTGCTATACCCACCCTAAAAACAAAGAGCCATTTCAGCTAATATTTACTCAATATTTGCTTCTGTCTGTTGAACATGATGCTGGGGGCTGGTCACCCTATGTGAAAAATCATTCTGAGTGTTTGCAGAGACTGTGGTTCCAATTAATGGATGTTTTAATAAATTTTATTCTTAATGTGCTGGCATATGATATGGACATTCAGTGGTAATTTAGAAAAATGTAAAGACCAATTAAAATTTCTTAAGATTTAAAAAGGGCATATTGTACCCTATTTAAAATATGCATTCTTGCTGACTTATGTCGGTTCTGTTTGTATCTGTCCCTGTGAGAAGAACAATGCTTGGCATGACATAAGCACTCAATAAGAATTTGGTGCACTGAATTAATATATTGAGGGCTAGGAGATAATATGCAAAGTAACTTTTCAAAAAGACCATTGTTATATTTGGGTAATGGGATCATGAATATGGTTTCCTCTTTTTCTTCTAAACATTTCTTTTATAAAGCTCTTATTACTGTATGTTAAAAATAAGTTAATATATTGAAAGAGTTCTAGATGCTAGCAGTACTCATAAGCTGAGGGAATAAGATTTTTGAAGAAATTAAAATAACTACAACTACAGTATATTCCTAGGGTTAAAGGCTGGAAGTCCTGATTGTTCTCTCTCTTCCAATTATGCCAGCGCTGGAGGCTCAGAATACAAGAGAGGCTACTGGCCCACTCCAAGTGAGACTGGGGGCAGTTACTGCAAAGAAAGTGTAGGGGTGGTGAGGCACATTCTCTCTGTGCCCAGTATCTCCTGGACAGTTTCTCCAAGACTGCCCTGGCTCTGGCCAGGTTTCTTTTCCTGCTCTTCCAAAAATGAAATGAAACATGTTATCTTACATTTGCTTGACTTCTCGACAGGTTTAGAAAAGCCTGTCTTGGTGAAGGGTCTGGTGTGGTCAGTCAGCTGAGACAGGAAAATTATATTTCTCCTGTCCTGCCAGAGGGATACATTCACACAGACAAAACTCAAAACAAAGCAGATGTTCTGGTGCACACCTGTAACACCAGTATTCAAGAGGCTGAGGCAGAAGAATCATAAGTTAGAGGTCAGTCTTAGCCTGTTAAAGAGTTCAAGGCCAGCCTGGGCTACATAAAGTAACCTTGTCTCAACAAACCAAAACAAAATACAAACCTTAATAATGAATTCTCAATTTCCAAAGACCCCTCACCGGTCTGTCAAATAGCTCAACAGAAGCTGATGGCCTTGCTTGGCAGCTCCCTCACAGCAACACACACAGGCACATGCACAGGTATGCACACACACATACACTCACACATATACACATGCACATGCACACACACACTCCACCTAAGGATGTGTATGTATCCTTCATCTTCTTATCTCCCCTTGCAAATGCACTGAACCTAACATCCCAGAAACTTGCCTGCATCTCATTTCATTTCTTTCTTTCTTTCTTTTTTCTTTTTGCTACAGATTAAACTCAGGGCTCTGTGTTTGCTAGGCAAGCTCTCCCAGCACTAAGCTACACCTTCAGCCCTTTTACTATTTATTTCGAGACCAGATTTCTCCAGTCACTAAGTCACTCAAGCTGGCTTGGATTGTGATCAACCTGCCTCAGCCTCCTGAGCGCCTGGGATTCAAAGCGGAAGCCGCTGCAGCCAGCTCTTGCCCACAGTCTCCACAGCTGATCTCACTGCTTCTATCTTTGTCTTATCAGGTCCAATCTGTACATCACTGACAAAAGAGACCTTTTATAAAACCGAGGACAGATCATATCATATTCCTGCTTGTGTCACCATTCACAGAGCTACTGAGGATACTTAAGATAAAATGTGGAATCCTTAATGGCAGCCACAATGCTCATGAATTCTGCCCCTGTCTATGTCCCTGCCCCTGCACACTGCAGTACTCTCCCACCCACCGCACTGCTGCACTGACCTCTTTCAGGCTTTCAAACAGGCTAAGTCCTCTGTCTTTTGCATGTGCTGTTCTTCCTGCCTGGAATGCTCTTTTCCCCATCCTTCGCCCAATGAGCAACTATTCACTCTTCAACTCTCAGCATAACCGTGTCTTTGGAAGGTTCCTTCAAAACCTCTTCATATAGGTAAGAAATCTCTGCTACGCTCTCTATGTACTCAACACTTACCTTTCATGCAGTGATCTAAATGTATAAATGTAGCAGGAGCCTTGTCTTGCACCTATAATTCCAACTACTTAGGAAGCTGAGGCAAAAGGATCACTTGAGCTCAAGGATTCAAGGCCAGCCTGAGGTAACTGTAACAAGACCTAAACTGCTTCTAAAAAAATCTAAATGTATACATGTCTTATTTATCTGAGTAAGTATTGGTTACTGGTGCCTTCTCTTTCAGCCTCTGCTTTCCATGATAAAGAACATTTATTTTAGTTACCACAGTATCCATCCACCTCCAGCGCTGATCAAGGGACCCAGTTCATGGCAGGCTCTTGACATATCTGTCAAATGTATGGTCCAGCAAAAAAACCCAGATATGGGTTCAATCACGAGAAATATTTATTTCCTGGTTATGCCCTTCATCTGTTCAATACAAATTTATTCACAAGTTGCATGATGAAGTGTAACCGACGAACATAATTCTCTGGCTAACATGGAGGACACTCCCCAAGGACATCCTTCTTGCTTGACACTTTGCTTCTGGAGGTAGAAATATAGCAGGCAATCAGATATCGCCCAGGGTGCCAGACAAGGGTTTATCTTAGAAACATCGTTAAGTTCTTTATAAATTAGGCAATTTCATGCTGCTAGGGATAAAGACATACTCAGCTTGTCTCTGCTAATGGAAGTCTATCAGTCAGGACACTGAACGACCCATGTGATAAAGGAGCCAATTCAAGGCGCCTTAAACAACAGAGAGGATTTATTGGCTTTATCACTGAATAGTCTAGAGATGGAACTGTCCTTCTTTGGATGAAGCATGCTTTGTGGGCCCAGGAGGTCAGCAGGGCGCCATTTCCCCTCCACTGCTGACCTAGTGTCCATACATTGCTTTGTCCTGAGGTCATCTTACACCATCACTTAGTGTTGTTTCATAGGAGCAGCAGGGCTGCAGTCATCCAAACATCACACCTTCATATCCCTAGATCCAGAGCAGAGTGCCTGTCTTCTGGAGACTCCTGATGATCAGCAGAGTCACACAACAAGTTAATTCCTAGAGTCCAGCCTTCATATCTCTTCCTTCCACAACTCAGTATGTCTGATAGTTCTTTAGTTTTGTTTTATAGAAAACTGTGAAGGAAAAACCAAACTTATCCCATAATTCAATCATCCAATGACATTTATTGAGTGTCCAAAGTAATCAACACACAAAGGAAGAAAGTCAAGCAGTAGAGAATGAAATGTAAAATGTTCTCTTCCCAACCTTTCTCTCTAAGGTGTCACTATTACTGGCTTCTCCAATTATTTTATTTTCCACTAGTAAGAGATTTTATGCATTTACCAAATTACATGGTGCATCATTTTTAAAATTTTATGGAATACGTATCACACCATTCTACTCTACAATGGAACAGAGAGATGCTATTTACGAGTCTCCATAAGTGGAACTCTTCTGAAATCTCTCAAAAAGGTGAAAAACTGCAGCACAGTTTGTTTCACTGATTTTCTGTTGCTGAACATTTTAGTCATTTGCTCTCTTAACCACCCTTCTTCATTACCTTCAGTGTTCTGTGGGGGACTGTAGACTCAGTGCTCAGAACTGAGACTGCTGTGTCAAAGTTAACTGCACTGAAAAAACGTTGACACACGTTGCCAATATCCCTTTGGTTGAGGTCATTCGTCCAGTCCCTGTGACAGATGAAGTCTCACCAATGCAACTCTTAGCTTTGCTCGAGCATCTTATGTCGGTGCTAGATGGAGAGTGATAGGGACCTAGGTTTGTGACACGCAGGCTCAGACAGGTGTGAATCAGCATCTTACCTGCAACCCAGGTACCCAGAGCCACTGAGCTACCTGCATGTCAGTGTCTTCATACCCTTACCAGCAAAAGGCTTTGTGAACCTGTCTTCCACAAATCAGATTCATGACAACCTGCTTGACCTGAGGCTGTGATCTCTACCTCCTTACTCGATGAAAGTTGAACAACTTATCCTCTATTTGTTGGTCACTGGAATTTCTTTTTCTTGCTCTGCCACTTTACATCCTGCCCAGCATTTATGGGGGGTTGATATTTTTCTGAATAGAAGCTCTTTTCCAGTTAGGGAAATTAATACATGCTAACTGGCACTGCAACTATTTTTATAATTCTTCATTATTTCTTCTGACCATGTCCTGAGTTGCTTATCTGTTTGTTTAGCTGTGTAAGAGACTCGTGTTTTATTTTAATGTGGTATTTCATTGTTCCAAAATGTATAGATAAGGAACTGAATGTAGCCCATGCTCTCAGTGGCCCTACGGCTGCACAGAAGAGGAGTCGTGGCCTAAAGGATGCAGATGAGAGGGCGCCATGGAAGTTCCAGGCAAGCTCGCAGACGGGCCTGTCCTGACTGCTTCCCCCAGGCCCACTGGACTCAGAGGGGGGAGAAGAGCCCAAAAAGTAGCAGGAGGCAGAGAACATTCAGATACAACACAGGGGAGGTGGCTGGAGGGACAGCACAGAGCAGTAAAAGCAGGACTAGCGAGCTGAGCCAACTCAAGAGGAGCCCAAGTCTGGCCCCGGGGCTGCTGCGGACAGGAGGATTGCTGCAAGTTCAAGGCCAGCCCAGGCCACATAGTGAGTTCAAGGCTCTTGTCCTACCCTCCAGAGCCCTGCAGTCTGGCTAATGGATACTCCAGGAGCCTTCTAAAAACGTATTCAAATTGTGACCTCCTGCTTTGCTTGCTCCTAAAAGTTAACTCTTCAAAATTCTATATTCTCAAGAAAACTTACTTCCCTCTTATGGAGAAAAAGCAACCACTCACTTTCCCAAGTTTGCTGTAATTGAAAAGAGGGCTTATTTTCATAGCACCAGCTTCTATCAATAGCATTTCCCCTGAACTACAGCTATTTCCATTTGAACTTACTCCTGCTCATTTCAGTGATCTTCTTTTGCAAGTAGAGTAATAATAGTACATTCAGAAATAGAATACAATTATTAACTCAATAATATTATTTAACTATGAAGCACAGTAATAAACCCACCACTCAACTTTAGACCTAGCTTAACAATACAACTGGTAAAGGTGGGTTCCACAGTCTTAAGCTGAACCAAACACATGAATCAAAAGTAGCAGGGCAGGGCCAGGGATTTAGCTCAGTGGTTCTGGCATCTGCCTTGCAAGACCAAGGTCCCTAGTTCAATCCCCAGTAACCACATACGACAATGCTCAGTGGAGTGACTCACACCCTCCAGCAATCAGTACCATATATCTCAGTGCTGGGCACGATGGCTCATGCCTGTACTCCTAATACTCGGGAGGCAGAGGCAGGAGGATTGCTATGAGTTACACTACATAGTGTCTACACTACATAGTGAGCTCAGGGCCAGCCTGAACTACAAAAGCAAGACCCTGTCTCAAAAAAAAAAAAAGTAGCAGGGCAAAAATTTTGTCTATACTGAACATGTACAGACTTTCTTTGTCATTATTATATAAACAACGCATTATAACAATTAGCTACATAGTATGTATGGTGTGTCCTGTATTATAAATCCCCTAGAGGTTATTTAAAGTCTGTGGGAGGATTTTGTAGGTTACAGGCAAGGTAGCTGAGCATTCTCAGAGTTGGATAATGTGGAGCCCTGGATCCAGCACCCCTAGGGGATGGTCGTGCTGCTGGAGGTACTTATGTCCGGTTCTTGTTGATTTGGATATAATTTCCCAGTATCCATCTGATTGACTTTCTTTCTTTATTGGACTCTAGTTTTCTTGAGGTCTTGGAATACCTTCAAATTGCAGCTCCTCAGTCTGAGCTGGAGTCCTCCTGCTGGAGTCCTCCCACCACAACACTAAGTACACAGGAAAAGCAGGAAGATGAATGGCATATCACTCAGGATTTTGAAACCAGTAGATAAAGCCACTGACTATGCCTTTAATCATGGCAACTCATGCAGTTTTGGTGCAATTAGCCTTTTCTTCTTACTCATATTTTAATTATGAAACAAATATGCAAATGCATGAGAAGAGTACAGCTAAGTAAATCATCCATTGCGTTTCGGGAAGCACTCAGAGAGAATTTTTAAATGGGATCCTAGTTCCACAAAGCATTCTAGGATGGACTTGGAAACAAAGGCAGAGCCCTTGAGTGCACAGGGACCCTGGCCCTCCTGTGGCAGCCTTGGGAAGCTTGTGTGGAGTGCTGGGAGCTCGCCTGGATCGAGCAGGCAGGCCTCCCTGGGTCTGCATGTACCCCAGGCCCTGGGACCGACGCAGGCTAAGCTCTCCAGCAAGACAGGGAAGTGAGGGCGGCTCCCACTGCCAGCAGTCACATGCCCACATTCGCTGGACTCTGTGATCTCTGAAGCCAGACTCTCTGTGGCCCATCTCAGACCCAGGCTGCAGTGCAGAATCTCAAAATGACCACGGTCCTTTGCATGCATTTCTTAGCACTGTGGCAGAGACACACAGCCACCAGCAGCACTTTTTCACATATTCTCCCCTGTCTAGTTTCCTTGTACGCCTGCAGTTCTGTCGGCAGATCTGAAGAGACCCTCCACAGCCATATGCTCGTCAGCAAAGAATCCTCCTGGCCATGGCAGCCCCTTCCCTGGGAGCAGAACAGGCCCTAAGGGACAGGCAGGGAGGGGACACTCATGCTGGGCGTCATCCCGGTGGCCTCCCGTGCACGCATGAGGCAGCCTGTGGTGTCCATCACAGAGAGGCGGTGGGTCTGCAGGGGATGCTCAGCTCAGAATCAAGCTGGACAGACTTGGCACAGCCTCAGGACACAGTGTGAGGAAACGGCTGTGAGGCTCCCTGGGTTCAGTTCTGTCATGTGAAGTATAAACAGTTGTCAGGTCTGAATAAACATACAGGTCCTAACAGCAAACATCTATGGCACAGGCCTGTTATTCCAACACTCGGGCAGAGGGCAGAGACAGGAGGATTGCTGCAAGTTCAAGGCCAGCCCAGGCCACATAGTGAGTTCAAGGCCAACCTGAACAACATAGTGAGATCTTGTCTCCAAAATTCAATCAACCAATCTGAGAAACACCCTCCTTCCCTGGCACAGGGCCCTGAGGGAATTTTCTCTATCTACGGTGCTTCCACCAGCTAGCCTGACTGCTGCCACTTCAGATCCTGTGTCCCTCTCCTTGCCCACCATGCCCTCCTGAAAGAGCTCTCTGAGGAGCCTCTGGGCCCCAGAGTAAACTTTGGCTCCCTCTTTTGAGTGATGGGTTGATCGACTGATTGATTCCTTGAACTTTCTTATGCTGGGGTGGAACCCAGGGCCAGGCTCATGCCGAACTCGTGCTCAAGCTTGAGTCTCACCCTGCAAAATGCACGGTTGCTTGCAATCCGGGCACTGCCCACCTCACTGTGCCCATCCTGCCCGGGTTTCCTGGGCTCAGCTGATGCTGGAAGTGAAGCGAGGAAGAGGATGGAGGCTGAAGGCTCCTGCCTTCCCACCAGAAGGGGTGACCTCGCCTAGGCCGTCTTTCCTCAAGGACAAACTGCTCAGCCTCGGTTGCTCATAGTGATCTAATCAACAATCCAAACATGGCTTCGAAACTGTCAAAACAAAATCCACAGACCCGACACAGGCAATTAACATAAGTCGAGGCAGCCCACCCCCACGTCCCGTCTCTCCCTGGCGGCCCTAGGAGATGTTGAAAGCTGTTCCTCTGGCAGGCAGTGAGATCACCAGGAGCGGGCTGCCGAGCCGGGAGCCCCGACATCACGCTGGAAGCCCTAATTACCCAGGGTATAATTTGGTTGCTAAATGGATTGTTTACAGAGGTGCGCGTGATGAAATCACAGGCCTGGCAGTGCCGGAGATGAGGCAGGTGGGGGCGGAGACAGGCCGTCATTAACATCGCCACCTCCCTTCAGGCTGCCACCTGCCAGTTGCGGCTGCTGCCACCTCAGCTGCAGACTCTGACCTTGCTGACTCACCTGAGCCTCCTGTTCCGTGACGTTTGGGAACTACCTGGCCTTCCTCCCTCAGGTCTCATCGAATAATAACGCCCTGAGGAAGCAGGCTCACCTTGGCATGGCACAGGAGATGGGTTCTGCTGTCACGGCTCAGGGTTGGCTGGGAAAGACAGTGAGCCCAGTGGAAGAAGCTCCCCCAGTGGCCCTACACGCGGGAGGGGAGGTCAGGGTCCCAGGGCTCACTCCAGGCAGGTGACCCCTCCGAGCTCTCACAAAGGGGTCAGACCGCAGTGGCAGCTCTCACATATTTCCGTCCACAATAAAAGCGGTGAAACTCACACTATCTTAACATCGGAGGGAAATGGGGGAGGGGGAAGGGACATGGACCTCGGAGACGTCCAAAGGACTTTCTGAGAGCTGAGATGACTTGTCAAAAACGAGATGACACTCAGTAGGAACAAAGAGAGGTAGTCCATGTGGGAACTTGTAAAAAGCAAAAGACAAAAAGTATAAAAATGGGCTAACCATGAAAGGGTCCCGTATCTCAGCTCCAACATGCCCAGAACATTGCTTTAAAACAAAACTAAGGGAAAAAATTCTAACGTCATCAATGTGTGTTTGTGTCAAAAGAATTTGAGAATGAAAATTTTTTTTCCTGTTTTTTTTTTTTTTCTAAACAGAGTCTTGCTTTGTAGTTCAGGCTGGCCCTGAGCTCAGCCTTGAACTCACATCACAGCAGTCCTCCTGCCTCTGCCTCCCAAGTGCTGGGATTACAGCGTGAGCCACCACACCCGGGACTGTGGTATATGGTACTGCTTGCTGCTGGGTGTGAGTGTCCACACCCAGTATTGTATGTGGTTACTGGGGATTGAACCCAGCCCTTGCAAGGCAGGTGCCAGAACCACTGAGATCAATCCTATGCCTGAGAATAGAAGAATTTAAGGAATTAAAAGTAAAAGAATTGACCAAGAAACAATCCATCCAGTACTAAGAGTTGAAATTTTGGAAAAGTATGGAAAAACTAATTAAAAATTAATTAGACTGATTATAATTAATAAAAGAGTCCTGTGTCCCCTAACCACATCGATGCATCCTGGTGCCATGTTGTGAGGTGATCACATTGGCATCATAAGAACACGGCAGTGTGGAACACAAACTAAGATGTCACTGCAGAAGCAGAGTGTTTCAGCTCCATTATATACTTGTGGCCCACTGTTGCATACGAGGTCTGTAGCTGATCAAGACATCATTATGAGCACACGATTATAAGTAAAGGGACGGAAAATAGCAAGAGTAGAGCGAGGGAGTCACTCTACACCAAAGAGGTGGAAGTTGGATCCTTCCTGCCAGGACTCTTGGTGTCCTTGGGAGCTCTGCACACACCGGCACTGGTCTCTGCCTGACAGGGGCCCTTCTGGAATTTAGGGAAGTTCCTAATTAAGCGCTGAGACAGCATTAACAGGAGTCTCATGTGCAAAGCCAAGAGTTGCACACTCCTGGGCCAAATCACCCGGAAAGTTGGCAGCCGGGTGCTCACGAACCGTCTCCCCCTCTTTGGAGCCCCAATGTTTGACAAACCACAGGGCACTCTCTTGACCCCAGCAGGACAGAACCCTAAGCACCTGGTGACAGCCAGAACAGGCATCTTCAGCCTCCCTAACTCACACGTGGGAATCTGCCGTGGAGAAAGCTCTACCAATATGAATGACAGCATCTACAGGACATTCCTCAGCACCAGGGCCTGGAAAGATGACAGATATACCTTCACATTTCGGCAGGAAGGCCAAATATGATCGGCACAACTTTGCATCTCCAGGAGCCAGAAGAGAGTCCTCAGAAAGCTCAGCAGCCTCCTCTGCTCAGGCCTGTCCCTCAGCTCACAGGCAGAAGGCACACCAAGGAGCAGGAGATGCGGCCCGCAGGTGCTGCTGATGGGGCCTTGGTCCACCCGGCCCACCTGCTGGCTCTGAGCCTGGGCCCAGCACCCCCAGCGTCTCCTGCTCAGTACAGCTTAGAGATAAGCCCTCCCCTCACTGCACTTGCCTGGCCTCTGAGTTACCACCACAGAGATCCAGGACCCTGGCCCATGCTACTGGGGGACAGTGAGGACCCAAACACTGCTCCCTGCCACCTGCAAGGCCCCTGCTGAATGCTGCCACTCCGTCTCTAAGGCTGGCTGGGTCTCCACGCCGTGGGTGACTGAACACGGACAGCATTCTGTTTCAGGGGAAAATTTGTCCTCTCTATTGTACAAATCATCAAAAACACATGCTTTGCATATTAGGTCATATAATCCTGACTGAAACCACAACAGGGGGATTCTAGCATTAGCCACAGTGAACAGATGAGGAAACTGAGGCACAGACAGGTCACACGGAGCTGGGAAGGGACCAAAATTCTACTGTAGACGATCTGATCTCAGAGTTTGTGGTCCGGACACTGGAGGAACTAGTGGCACGCACTCACTTACTGAGCCAGATTTCGATAAGGCGTGTTGGCTTGAAATCCTTCATCAATCTATCCATTCACACAATAAAATCAATATAAATGAATAACAATCTTGATGAAGCACGTAATCTATGGTATTCATCTCTTAAGGACTAAAAGTTTGCATATGAAATTAATATTTTTGTATGTTACTTATTCTATACTAGTTATTTTTAATCCTCACAACCAATAATGAAAGTATGAATTTTAGAAAAATATGGGAGATTCCAAGAGGTGAAGCGAAGAATCCCAGTCCCCTGGGACAGTGACTCAACCAAAGGTTTACAGGAAAGAGCCTTTGCGACAGGCGAAGACTGGAGGGAATTTAACGAAGAGAGTTTATCGGAGCCAGGGAGGCACAAGGAGCTGGCCAGGAAAAGTCGAGCCGGAAGCTGCTTCTCACTGCAGCCTCCAGGGGCTGTGGCGCGGTACAGCTCACCAGTGGGGCCGGGCTACGGATAGGAGCTGGCGCCCCACTGAGCCCCACTTCTTCCTGCAGCAGCGCCCTCATTTCTGTCTCTTCCATCCAATGCCTGAGCCCAGCTGGAAGTCAGAGGTCGAGAAAGCTGGGGTCAGGAACCAGCCAGTTCACGGAGATGAGCTGCTGAGGCCCTCAGCAGAGCGAAGGCTGAAGTGGGGTGCGCAGGAGAGGGGCGATGCGGAGCTCACGCTGGGAATCACTGCAGACGCGGCTTCTCCACATCAGCAAAGACTTGGAGGAGCCGCTGGCGCTGAAAAGTAAGGCCCAACGCAGCTTTGGATCCAGCAACTAGGACACTCCTAAATAAGGAGCAAATCAACCGCTGCTCTGCCCTGGCTGGATCCAGCGCGATGAAGGAGGAGATACATAATCAAGAATCCCCAGCAGACCCACAACAGCCTCGGAGAAGAAATAAGTGAGAATCGGTGCGAGTCATATCCTAGCTGGACACTGAACCCAGAACTGAAATTACGGAGCAGCTCCACAGTGCATGGCCTGGGGAACCGGACATAACAGGCACTCCACCTTGCATACACCTTTCTCTGTATATACCCCTCTGGCATTATGCTGTCAGATAACTGATACATTGTCTGCGTGCAGACCAGCCAGCACTGTCCCAGGAAGGGGGCCTGTATCTGCTCTGCGGGGCGCACGGCCTTTCAGGAAGAGGGGAGGGCGCTTCTGGGAGTGTGCGCCATCCCAAAGGAAGCGTGGAAGATGCTGAACTTCCTAACAGAGCAAAAGGAGCTGCTCCAAGAATAACCGTTTCAGCTTCGCTCTGTTGATTCCTAGATTACAGACTGCTCATTAAAACGCACACCCGCGCGCCGGCGCGCAAATCTGACTTTTCCACTAACGTCAGAACAATAGGTTTCATTTTGATTGAAGAAATCCAACCTCAAGAATGACTAGATTGATTCATTCTTCATTCAAACCAAATCAGAGCCAGAACTGCGCCCGCAGACATTTTGTCTCCTCTTTGCCTCTACCCGAGGCGCCACCTAGCGTCCTCCAGCCCGTACTACCCTTTCCGTTCTCCAGACTTGCCGAGATCTGGTTTCACTGAAAATCATGAGACTAAGTAGAAGAAAAAAAATTGGCTTCCGTGACAGACATTTTTCAAAAGTGGTTGAGCAATAAAAACTTCTCCTTTATGGGATTTCACACATGATTTTGCTTGAGCCAAAGCAAAGACTCATGACTCTAAAACAATGAGTAGGTGATATGGAGCAGGCTTTTTTCCTGGTGCATGTTTGTTTTTACAAAAGATGTCTACGCATGTGAATAAAAATGGGCCAATGTGAGTATAAATAGCAGTGTAGGTTTTGCAGGGGGTGTGTGGTATTATACAGCCAAAATTTATTTGTGTTTCTGTGAGGCTGCCTCACCTCCAACCCCAGCCACAATTTGTATTAGTGTCTTAAACCCTAGTAGCTCAGAATGTAATTGTTACCAAGGCCTTAGGGTGCTTTTTCCAGGGTTTTCAGGCTTTGGTCCCAAATAAAGAATCAGAGAGGAAATACATAAAAGGTAGCAAGGTTTTACATTTATTATAGGTGTTAGAGGTAGCAAAAGGAGTATCCTCCACAGAATGACTGTGGGTAAACTATACGTAGGAAACGAAGTGTGATCTACAGAGAGCAGGGGGGCTGGTGAAAAGGCTCACTGCAGGGGGAAGTTAATGGCCCCGGTCTTTTATGACCCCCATTCTATGCCAGATCTAGGCCATCCTGTCACAAACCTGCTGGGTCTTGTGCCAGAAGAGCCAAAGACGGAATGCTCTGGTCCCAGATGCAGGACAGGAGTGCATGTACCCTGATTCTCTGTGAGTTAGAGGACATGCCACATGTCCAGCCAGCCGGCCCCACCCCAATCTCCTGCCTCATAACTGTATTTGGCGACAAGAATTTTAAAGAGGCTCATACATGCACACGAGGTCTTTCAGGCAGGCTATAATCCAATCTGACTGGTGTAGAGAAATGTGAGCGCAGATCTTGCACATACAGAGGAAGGACCACCACGAGAGATGATGTGAGAAGACAGACATTTGCAAGTAAAGACAGAAGCCTCAGGAGAAAGCAGCCCTGCCAGCGCTTTGATCTTGAACTTCCAGGCTCCAGAACTGTAAGAAATTAAATTACTGTTGTCAAGCTACCTGCAAACTCATTTTGATATTTTTATGGTCAACTAATTAAACTAAAATAGCTCCTAAACTCCCCCTACCCCCGGAAGCTGGACAGTGTTAGGACCCTGGAATAAACACTGGGGACACTGAGGCTGAGGGCCTGAACAAGTATGGTGTGCCCTCATTTTGTGTGGTCTCCAACCCCAAGTGTAGCTCAATAGCTTTGGGGTCACCTTTTGTCCACTCCTCTGGCGCCATTAGTTGGGGAGCTGCTTTCCTTTAAACTTGACCTTGGATGCTGAGCATGGCACACACCTGCAATCCTAGGACTCTGGGAGGCTGAGGCAGGAGGGTTCAAGGCCTGTTGGGCAGTTCAGCAAGGGTCTTCTAAAAGAAAAAATAAGAAGGGCTGGAGGTACAGCTCAGAGTGAAGGCTCTAGGTTCAAGCCTCACTACAAAAGCAGAAGAAAAAAGTCTGTCCTTTGAACTGGTTTGCTGGTGGTTTAGGGGAATGGAGACCTTTATGGAAAATGTCTGGTGACCAAACAGCTCCTGCACTTTGACAAGTTACCACGCCTCCTCCATCCCTACTTGGCCCTCTGTAAAATTGGTCACACGATTGACTCTCTCCCCCAGGACAGATGCAAGCATTTCCTCCAGCCACTTCTTAACAGGGACAGGTACATCAGAATTCCCAACTTCCTGAAGAGAAAGTGTTCTGAACCCCAGATCCTCAAGGGAGAGAGGGAAAGAGCTGGCCTGGAGGGGTAGACATTTAAACATGTCCGCTCTCCCTTGGGCCTCAGTCCATTGGCAAAAAAAAAAAAAAAAAAGCAAAGTTGGGTAAACTGCTTTCAGCCACCTTTGACTCCATTGTAACACAGATCTCTTAGTGCAGGACAGGGCCCCTGGGTGGAAATTTCGAGACATACGTTTCAAGGCAAAAACAAAAGAGAAGCAAAGAAGGAAGGAAAAGAAATTGGGAGGGGGTCGAGAGACAGAGACAAAAAAGGCCCAGATAAAGATACCCAGAGAAGCAGAGGAAGCCGGCGAACCGCAGCGCCGCCCAGGCCTCCCGGATCGATGCCCGGCAGGGCCATTTCCTCCCCGGACGCGGCGGGCGGGCGGGGCCATTAGCGACTGACCGGCTCCCGGGCGCGTCCCCGCCGCGCGCTCGGCCGGCGCCGAGCTGTCCGTCCCCGCCCGTCCGAGCCCGCGCCTGCCCGAGCTGTGGTCGCCCGTCGCCGGAGCAGCGCCCAGGCCGGGGTTTCCGCCGACTCGCCGCCCGGAGGAGTAGGCGCGGGCCGAACCCACCCGCGAGTCCCTGAAAGAGCCCAGGGCGCCCCCTGGCGGGCGCCGCCCCGAAGGCTTCCCGAGGAGAAGCACCCGGCTGGGCCAGGCGGGGAGCAGCCGGCTACCGCGGGCTGAACTCGGCTCCCGCCCACCCGGGGCTGGGCTGCGGGGCCGCACCACGCCAGGCGTCTCTCCTGGGATCCTGTGTCTTTGGTCAAGGAAAAAATGAGATACAAGCCAGGGGGGTTTCTTAGATATGTCATCTTCACAGAGGCCTTGGTCTGAAACGGGGAATGAATGAAGTGAGGCCAAGGCTCAAGGAGGTAAATTAATGTACCGCAGAACACGGTTCGAGTAACTTTAGAAGTTTTATTTACTTGGTCTGATGGAAATAGAAGTGAGTGACATGTTTTTATACAAACCTCTGGAAAAACTCTAAACGCAACCTTAAGTCAGCTCGGTGAGTTCGAGCATTCTGCGCTGAGTGACTTATACACACCGTATTTATTCCTACAGTTCTGGAGACGAGAAGTTCAAAGTCTCCCCTTTCTTTCCTAAGTGGCATCTTATAGCTGATGAAGAGAAGGAGGTGCCCGCGAGTCCCTTCTAAGAAAGCTAATCTCCAGCGGCTCACGTCTGTAGTCCCAGCACTTGGGAGGCAGAGGCAGGAGGATTACTGTGAGTTCAAGGCTGAGCTCAGGGCCAGCCTGAACTACAAAAGCGAGACGCCGTTTCAAAAAAAAGGAAAAGAGAAAAGAAAGCTGATCTCATTGATGAGCCCTCTGCCCTTCGGCCCTCACCACCTCCCAGAGCCATCACTAACACCCTTACTGCTGGGACCGGGGTCCAGAACGCGGCTCCAGAACCTCACCAAGCAGAAGGCTTAGTTGCCTGTGGATGGGGTGTGAGGAGCTGAGTGGATAGTGCAGAGTCAAACTTCAGTGGATAAATCCACTGAGTTTATGGTTTAACGGGCTTACTGGGAGGCGCGGACTAATTGGATGAGGAGGGTCACGGCCCGGGCTTTGAAGGTGGAGGTCGCGCCTCGCCCTTTCTTCTTTGGCTCTTTCCCCTCTGCTTGCTGACTACCGCGAAGGAGCAGCTTCGCTGTGCCACAGCTTTCGGCCACGGTGTTTCTGTCCTGCCACAGGCCTCAAAGCAGTGGAGGGGTGATGATGGAATAAAATAAACCTTTGTCTTTCAAGTTCTTTGTATTTTGCTACAATGATAAAATGATAAAGCGTTTGTTTTGGTGATTAAGTTTTAACGTGGGGGGAAGAGGGTGGTCAGACTGTAGTCCAGACCAGCCTTATTTCCTTAATAAAATACATGAATGTAGAAATACTTGGGAATTTCAGCCACGAGGGCATCTCTGCTGTCATTGAGAATCTTGCCGAAGGTGAATCCGAAGTAAGAGTTCGGTTGTTTCTGAGTAGTACAGCCAAAGACAGAAGACGGAGACACAGTTTCTGGGAAGCCCGTCCTGCCTTGGAGCATATCGGCACTTGGCAACATGGAGACTTTGGATGGCCCAGGCTTTCTTTCTGTCATCCACCTGTGACCGCAAGAGCTACCCTTCTTCGTAGCGGAAGCCACGCCTCAAGTAACAGATGACAGCCCTGGAGACAGGGATCAATCGTAAGAAAGGAGTGTCCTGGCCCCTGAGGACGAAATGGATATAAGGAGCAGAAATGTGCAGAAGGTACATGAGGCATGGTCTTCTTAAATCTATACGATTTAGGTGAGAGATAGCCTGTGCCATGAGTCTTTGTGTTTAATTAAAGTCAGCAAGTGTTTACTCATGGTTGCTAATGTGAAAAGACAGAATAATTGGAAGACAAAAAAATTAAGAAAAGAAGGCAGACTTCTTTTTAAATCTAATTGAGGCTAATGCCAAACACACCCAGAGGTGTTCCATTATGCTTTAGCAAATATTAAACACCTGTTGTGGGCCAAACATTCTTAGAAGAAAGAGGGAAAGTCTTGTCATCTTTGTTTACGTGGAGACATAACAGAACATCACTTGCAACAGTGGTTCTCAAAATGTGAGTCCCAGGTCACCAGCGTCACCCAGGAACTTTCAAGAAATTCGAATTCCTCTCTAGGTCTCTCCTTCGACCTGTCCGTGTGCACACTCGGCAGAAAGGAGACATCTACCTGTGTTTTGACAAGTCCTCAGCTGAGTCTGCTCTACCCTAAAGTTTGAGACCCACTGTCTTACATCCTGTCTTCCTGTGGCGTCAAATATTTAACTAGGTTTAATAGAGTAGATCCAACAGTATTGGAGGTCAACCAGGGTTTGGAATACAGGAAATCATTGTTCCCAGCTCCTCCGTTATCCACAGCCTATCCAGCACTAGACGTACATCATCAAGGATCCTGTGAGGTGGGTTGGATAAAAAGAAAAGGAAACCAGCTTAGTGCAGACTAGAGAGAGGTTTCTAGTGATACACCACAGGGCTCTGCTTTCAGCCAGACACTCTGAACATCTTGTCATTGATAAAGCTAAATAAGTGCTTACCAAATTTAAATTCAAGGATTAATTAATTGGCAGAAATCTTAAATATTTGATTGATGGATCTAAAAATATACCAACAGAATTGGAGCAGTAACCTAAAGCACACAGTCTTGTCATTCATTTCAGATAATATATAATAATTAAGGCCAAGCAATCAACACAAGAAAATGAAATAGGGACTGTAAACACTGTATGCTCAGTACAAAAATCAACAGTGTGATGTGACACCAGGAAAGCCCGCAAGATGTGAGGATCTTTTAAAAGTGCTGCCTTTCAGGAAGAGTATGACAGATTAAAAAATGGTCCTCTTCTTCCAGACCCAGATCCTAATCCTTGTAAATTTTCTGGCTTTAGAATGCTTTACTCCAAAATAATGGAGAACTTGAGAAGACAGCAAATTTTGAAGGCCACCCTCTGACTCTTCTCTGCCAGCCTGCCTAACCGCTGGCTTACAAGAATTCTCTGAACTGCTTTCCTCATAGATTATACAACTCTCACACGACAGGTCCTGCTTCTCCTTGGAGGCCGAAGAAGAACCTGCCCAGACAGGCCTTTCTGGGTTCCTTTCTCCATCCACCATAGCTAAGTCAGGCACTTCTGACTGAAAAAGAAATCATACTTCTGTAGGACTGTCCATTCTTCATGGAAATTAAGCTTTAAAATAGATAGTTTGCCCTGAGTCTTTGGGTCTTCATTCCCAAAGTCCTCATGTAATGAAAATTTTGATTAAGTACATTCTTATGTTTATGTCTCGTTAACTTGGGCTTATTGTACATGTGTAAAACGTGGTCCTGGTGATGAGTGGGGAAGAGGTACTCTTTCTCTCCCGTGGAATACTGCCTGGTGTGATGTGATCCAGGGCGGAGCACTGAGAAGGGGTTCAATGCAGAATCTGAGATGACACTGTTGTCCTGGATTATGCAGGGAGATCAAGACAGAGGAGACTGTACCTGAAACAGAAAGTGACATGAGAACAGAGCAGAGGGAGTTAAAGTTGCTGTCAGAGATCAGAGTGATTCAGCCCAGGCCAGGGAAACATGGCACCATCAGGAGCTGGGAGAGGCAAGGAGCAGAGTGTCCCCTTGAGTCTAGGGGGGGCACGGTCCTGGTGACACGATAATTTTGTGCCGTATTATCTTTCCGTTACTTGACGAATACATGGCATAGTCACAAAAAAGGAAAGGTTCATTGTTCGGGGGTGTTGTAGTCCCCAGTCCATTGACACCATCGTCTTTGGGGCTGTGGTAGACGGCAGAATGGACATGAGGGGGCAAGCTGCTGACTACAGGGCAGCCAGTGGTCAAGGAGAGATGGAAAATGACTCCTACTATCTATTTTGAAGACACCCCCCCCAATGACTGAGACCTACTACTGAGCGCCACCTCTTAAAGGCTCCATACCTATTTAGAGCAGCAAGCCAAGATCAAGCCTCTAATGCAGAGGTCTGTGGGGCCATGGTAGATCAAAACTGTAGCAACCCGTGGCACTGATTCTGGAATTCTGGTATCCAGAGCTATGAGAGAATAAATGTCTATTGTTGAGCCAATAGGTTTGTGATAAGTCTTTACAGCTGATCCAGGACACTCAGAGAGGGAGAGAGAAGCAAGTTCCGCTCCATTCTTCATAGGTGGTAGCCCTGCATTTGGTTTGGAATGCCACACTTCGGAAGAGGCATTTACAGAAAAATGCCGTAAGAGTTGTCTAAATGGTCCCAAGAGGACAAATCAGTACTAATAATTGTCAGCTGGCGGTTGACAAATTTCAAGCACTTTCTAGGTAAAGGAAGAGAGAAGAGCCAGAAGAAGGTAGTGACTCCACCATCCCTGCAGGTAATCAAGCAGACTGGGAAGCCATTGGTTAGAATGTGACCACTGTGAGAGGAGCTTGAGCCCCAGAGGGAGCTGCGGGTGGGCTAAACACTGTGTACTGCCCCTTAGAGCCAGATCCTGGGCCAACACCACTTGACGGCGGTTCTCTGCTCCTACTCACTGGAGCCAAGGCAGACAGGAAGAGAGGGGCTCCAAGCTGTGAGCGACTGAGTGCACATGACTCAGCCCGGCAAGGATGTGGCTTTGAGATATAGAGGAAGGAATGCATTTTTAAAAAGGTTTGGAGTCTTAAGTAATCAGGCTGCAGCTTGAATTTGGAGAGAGTATTTATTAGGTATCTACTAAGAGTATTGACCCACCAGCCACGGGCAAATGAATAGAAGATAGACAGCTCTCCCAGGGAGAGAGTGGCGAATGCGCAAGAATTAGAGAACATGAGTTTTAAAAATGTGGATAAAAGGTGGAAAGGAAGAGGTCACAAACATTCAGCATGGTTTTGTTGAATGTGTTTGAAGTAGACTCTGAGAGAGGGTTAGATATAGTTAAGAGACAAAGAACACCTTAGAAGGAAGCAATAGTGTGCCCTCAGGCTGCAGGCCGGAGTGAGCGTTGGGCACTGACTGAGGCAGAGTCAAAGGCCACAGGCAACTCTGCGTGGAAAACGAGAGGCTGGTCTGGATCTGGGTCAACAGTGGCTCAGATTCAGAGGCTGTGCTCAAAGTCGAGGCTGGAAGTCACAGCGCAGAGTCGTGAATGGTCTGTAGTTGTCGGCTCGATCTGAATGTGGTTGTGGTCTCCAGGGAGACTTGGAGGAAGTACTGCTGAAAAAAATCTTCACAAGTGCAGAGCATGAGGTAAAAGCTTAATGGATTTGAATTCATTCCAGTGCAAGGGTTTCATCTAGAGAAGGACAAGTTTGTTAGAGGGATGACAGCTAGAAGACAGTGTGATGTGGAAGCTGACTACGGTTGGTATTTAAAACGTGCAAGATCCCTGCAAATCCACCGAAGGCACCGTGTCAGGGGTATAGCTCAGTGGTATAGCACTTACATACCTAGGAGGCACTGAGCCCTAGGTTCTATCCCCAACATTGTAAAAAAAATGTCCTTTTGTCAAATGAACAGAGTCAAAGAATCCTGAGAGGTACTTCCCTGGGAGTGAAGCCCTCAGGAATAACAGGCACATGAAGAGATGTCCCAACTCACTAGTAACTAGGGAAATACAAATCTATTAGCAGTGATTTCATGTACACCTTTTTAGTTGGCCAAAAGTAGGAAATAGATAGTGCCAAGATAGTGTAAGGACGAGGGAATGTAGACTAGTGCAGACCTTTAATGTATCTTGCTTTCCCCAGGGACCATGCATGTAGAGGTTCACTGCATTTCCACATGTGAGGACAGGCGTTCAGCCATGGGGGATGTGGGGCATTCATAGATGAGTGGACCCAGAATGCTCTGCTTAGTGAGAAGGAGCAGACTCCCTGTACACTCGTCAACATGCAATTGGCTTTTCAAATATAATGCAGAATCTAGCAACAAGAAGCTGGACTGGAGGTGTCAGTCACACTACCTAGCGTGTGTGAGGTCCTGGGCTCCATCCCCATCTCATAATGTGGTGGGAAGGAGGGAGGGCAGGACGGCCAGGCAGGCAGTGACCTGCGGCCATTTGTGTACATGTGATCATATGTACTTGTTAAGTACTACTATGTTTTTAATGGAACACAGCTTATAACAATATACATCAAACACATGAGAATGCTTGCATGTGAGGGAAAGGGGGGAACAGAGGATAGAAGTCATGAACACATGCATGCATGTAAGAATGAATAAGCTGGGGTTCTGCAGGAGCTGATGATAAAGTATACTGGCAGCTAAAGAAAATGATTAACTCAGTCCTCTGCTTCTGAGAGCAAAATAAACAAGAGGCTTAAGCTCAACATCAATTACTGAAGCAATGCTAGACCTGAATATTAAGTAGATGACTTAAGAGCAATAGTAAAGACAGTGGTTCCACGAAGAGCCTATGATGGGTTATAAAGTTAAAGTCATGCACAAAACAGTTTTGAAATGTGTGTTAGAGTTACCAAGATAGTAATTCAAAAATGCTAGTAGATGTAATGTTTCATTTTTTAGCCAAGTATTCACATGATCCTTATGAAAGAGCAAAGAAAGGTGGGCAGAGTCAGTCCAGGGTAAGTTGTGTAAGTGAGGTAAGTGACTAAATTCAGTGAAGCTTGATTCATCAATTTGTCTAGAGTTGTCATGCTTACAAATCATCAGGCTTCTGCTCTTCAAGACCCTTGTGAATATTGTAGTTCCTCTTCCCAGACAAATACACACAGGCACATACAAGATTATATATTTAATGGGGGTGGGACAGGATTGTAACCATCAAGCCATGGGTCTCAAATCCAGGACCAAGTTCAAGCACAAAGTTGATAACTGCAAATGTCTGTTGAGACTTTAGTAAGAATCTCCAGTGGTAATATTTTGTGCTTTTTAAATGTGTCCAGGATATCTGAGTATGCATCAGTAGGCGAAGACATGGGTCAGAGTTTGCTGATCCCAGAATCATCTAAGGGCTTTTTATGAAAAGCCAGTTCCAGACCCCATTACTAAGGAATTCTGCTTTATGAGGCCTCGAATCTGTGTAGTTTTACTTTCCTACAGGCTGGTGTGGGGGGAGGGGCTAAGATGGGCCCACCGCAGCTTTCCTTGGGATTTTCTCCTGGTAAGTAGGTGAGGCAGGAGTCCTTAGCTACAGCCCACACCCAGCCCTAGCTGAGGTGAGTGCTGTTGGGGCTCACACCGGTGACCTCAGGCACTGCTCTTCAGAGTGCCGTGGGGTTCCTGCCTCAGCCCTCAGATGATGATAATTTAGAGCCGGCAGCCTGCGTTTGGTACCTACCTCTGTCACGCACTAGCTCTGTGACTTCCTCAGAGCTTAGCTTCTCTGTGCTTGGCTGTCCATCCTATCAAGACAACAGTAATTAACTTAGAAGACAGACCTCAATGCACTAAATCATGCAGATATTTGAAAGAAGAGAGACTCAGTGGCAGCAATTATTGTTCTTAGGTTTTATTCTTATTACAAAATGATCTAAAAAACTGGAGGTGCTTGGGATATATAATACAAGGTTCAGGGGGAAAATTATAGCCATTTTCTAATGACTGTGGGATTGTGAATGAAAGAGGAGTTGAACATGCTTAGAGAATCAGCACAAAACAAACCTAGGACTGGAGGATGAGCCGTACGTGGAGTTGGGGTCCCCTAAATACACCAGCAATGGGACAGTCCATCGGGGAAGGGGCTCCTCGCCAGTCCCTGAAGTTCCGCGCTCTGTGTAGATGATGACATGGAAAAGCTTCTTGCCTTGGTAAGGAGAAGAACTAAACTTTAATATCTCTTCTACTTTAAATGATTTAAGATGGGTTGTGTAACTCTGGAATACAGCAGTATCTTGGGTCATGAACATTTTGTTTGCAAACAATTTGATTCACAAACAGAAGTGTTTAGAAAAACCTCTTTTTTTTTTTTTTTGTTTGCAACGTCTGCATCTGGTGACAAATACAACCACGGCCATCTTTTTCACATAAACACAAACCTGATCATCTTTGCAAAAACAGCAGAACAAATTAAGTTCATGAATAGAAGTACTGCTGTAAAAGCTTGCTTAGATAGAGTGACTCTGGTGTTTTGTAGAATGTCACTTGAGTTGGGTTTGCCTCATGTTTCCACATGAAGACACACAGGTTAGGCATCTTTGGATGGAGCATCTCAGAGGCAATGCTATGTTCTCACTGCATCTTACAAGGTGGCATGAAGTCTGACTTGTCCTATGAAATGGCAATGTTTGTTTTGGTCCCTTGACTAGAGAGAGTGGTGTCACCAATGTTCTCTGTACAATTATTCATTTTTGCCTTGGCTATAATTGTATTATAGGGAAATATTTTCAAACTATCTAAACACTTTGTTCCTCAGCAAACTTTCAATTTATTAATTACTTATATTTTGTGTAGTGTCTTCTTTTATTCAGTGGACTATCTGTTATTATTGTTTTATATTTTATCAACATATTTGGCCTGATCTGGCCCCTGGAAGCCCTTCAGGCTATCTTCTGTAATTCAGAAATCAAGATCTGACTATGTATGCTGGTTGCAATGTAAATGCCATGGCAACCAGGTTGTCCTAGTGGGCAGAACTGGGAATGTGTGTACAAATTAGCTGTGGATATATCGATGCACCATTAGATAGACAGCTGAAATATGTAGTAAGGGATGTGGATACCTAAGTATGTAGATATAGACAGTATACTATATGGGTATACGAATTAGATATCTACAGATGACATACAGATACAGCAACTGAGATTCAGAAGTAGAGCTATAGAGACGTACATTCAGTGACACATACATTCGGATACTGATATAATACAGATAAATAAGTGCAGTTATACATACACAGATTTACAGCTATATATTTGTATAACTATGTGCTACAAACTAAACTATGTTCCTTCTCTCAAAAAAAATATCTATGCTGAAACCTTAATCCCTACATGAATGCATTTGGAAAGGGAGTCTTTAGGGAGAAAATTTAGGTTAAATAAGGTTATAAATGTGGAGCTCTATTCCAATAAAACTGATGTCTTTATAAGGCAAAGAAGAGGCTCCAGCTCCCTCTCCTTCCCTCTTGTCTCTTCCCCTTTTTTCCCTTATTTTTACCTCCTCATTTTCATATGTTAAAATAATAATTCATCCCTGAAGTGTTCAGAAATTTTCCACCTCTGATAGGTATGTAAGGATGAGTATATTTTCTATTACAAAAAGGAAATGCCAGAGGCAGACTGACTCGGGAAGAAGTTTATTTTAGGCAGAATTGTGCAGGGAAAGCAACAGCAGCAGAAGCGGCTGGGCGGTAGTGAGGATCTCACGGCGGACGCAGGAGTGTGTGTAGTTGGAGCATGTTGTCACATGCCAAGCAGAGTCAGAGGGCGTCAAGGGCACATGCTGTCGTAACAGTTCATTCTTGTGAGAGTTTGGGGACCCCAAGAAAGCTGCCTAAATCTCTTCTGTGGGCAGAACCCCTCGTGATCTCCACAAGGCCACATCTTCATGTTTAGGGGTTAGATTAAGCTTCCAACCCATGGCGGACAAGCCACATCCAAACTTCACAGCAGGGAAGCTGGTAATCCCTCCTCGGCCCTGGAGAATTCCATAATCCAAACTCTCTTGACATCACCGTATAAATGTTTCATGCGCATTGTAAACAGCCAAAGAAACCTTGGGCCTCCTCATCTCAATAAGCAACACTCTTGTTCATATAATGACCCATTACAAAAATACACACAGACTTTCCTCCCAAATACATTCCTGATCCAACTCTTTGCATCCGTTTCCACACTCATCGGCAGGGCCTGGGTCATCCACCTCACCTCCCTGCTGTGCTCTGTCTGGCCCCAGCCTCCCTCCTTTTAGAGTCCCTTACTCTTTCCTTCTGACTGAGAGTCTGCTCTTTCCAGTCTCATCAACATCCGCCCAGGCCTTGTGATTTGGTTTGCTCAGGGTTCCTCTTACTACAAGAAGGCAGCTGGGCCAGACCATCGCCAGCAGCCATGAGTCAGTCTCTCATTCCCCAGAAATGAGAGCAGGAGCTAAGTGACCATCATGATTAAGTCTGGCCAGATGGGGGCTCATTTCCCACGTGGAAAAGCCTACTGCCGGATCCCTTTAAATCTCTCCTCCACAGTAGCCTGAGTTAGTGCTCATACCCTATCAAGCCCCTCCCTTCTTAGCACCAGCAGGGCTCTGATGCTGGTTCCCTGAGCTCTGCCTTACTCTGCCTCCAGTCCACACCAGACCTCAGATTATTCACCGCTGTCCAAGGAGGCGACTCTGCCCACCTCTGTGTGGGGGGTGCCTCTCAGACTCTGCTTGCTCTTTCAGCTCTACGCGCGGCACCGCACAAATCTCTGCTCTTTCCACAGCCTTTGCCTTGTGCTCCTCTGTTGTTCACCGCCTCTCAGGAGTCCCATTTATAGAAGGAGTCTGGACTCTGGTCCTCGTTCTGCCAGCACATGGCATCAAGATGTCACTGCCTTCATCTCCAGGCCCTGGGTTTCTTCTGGTGACACATAGCGTGCCTTTGAAATGACATCTAACACTCTTCCTGGATTTGCGATGCTTGGCATGTTTTGTGCTAAGAACAACCATCTTCCGAAACATATCCACATCAGGCTTTGGAAAGGAAATGGCTGAAAGGCCTGAGGTGCTGGGTTTATCCCCTCCACAGCAAGAACCAAAATACAAGCTTTAAAAGATAAATGTGGAGGACTACGAGGCCAAGACTGGTCCATTTGTTCCTCGGGTGCTGAAGACTCCTTGGTGCTGCAGGCAGAGAACAGAGGCCAAGGGAGAGACTCTACCCTGCGTTCTAAACTCATTCACCAGCAGCGTCACCTGAGTGAACAGCCACTTTTATGCACTTCAGTTTCTTTCTCAGCATGGGGGAGGGCCCTGGATTCCCCACCAGTACCAGAGAAAAAGAAAACATAAAGACAATTAACAGAGCCAACACTGACAAAGTCACAGGAAAATTTGTGAGGATTAAATAAAAATGATAACTGACATTAGTGCATAGTAGGGTCCAGGCACATTTACACGCATCTTCTTATTTAATGTGTACAAGAACCTGGTAACAGTGGAACTATAGTTCTTCCTACTTATAGATGAGAAAACTGAGGCACAGAACTGCTAGGTGATTTGCCCGGGATCCCACATCCAGCTGCCATCGCTGGCATGACGCCATCACCCATTCCGTGTCAGTATAAGCTGGCCTTGTCTGTGTCACATCTGTGACAGTCCCAGCAGTCCCTGGCACAGAACAGACACTCCATAAATATTCATTTCTTTCTCCTTGTCCACTTTTCAGCAGTGCATTAGCTTGTCCTCTGGAGAACTATTTTTCTGCTTTCCATAAATTAATGCTGGTAGCCAACTGCTTTAGAGAGTTATTTTGTCCTGAGCTGTATGTGTGTGTGTGTGTGTGTGTGTGTGTGTGTGTGTGTGTGTGTGTGTGTGCGCGCGCGCGCGCGCGCGCGCACCCTGAGGGTTGCTTCCCCGACTCTGGTACTACAAAAGGACAGTGAAGTGCTTCCTCTGTAAACATAGCTTGGGAAAAAACCTGTAGATGGATAAAAAGCACTGGTGGAAGGTGAGTCATCCTTGTGGTTTGGCAAAAATAAGTCAAAGCCAAGCAAGGCCACTGGCAGGACAATAAAAATATCTGAAAGCACACAGAAATCCTGAATCATGTTCTAGAGTCCGTGGGCCACGGGGAACAGAATGTTCTGAAGTTCAGAAATTGCAAGGATCTCGGACATAAAACTCTTCTCATTGTATATTTTAAAAGTAACCTGAGGGGGATTGAGTGTGAGAATAATATGCAGATAACTTAGCTGAAAGATTTTATTGGTTATTCTAAAAATTCATGATTGCAAGTTTTCCATTTTCTGCTTTAAAAATATAAATAATCTGATAAAGAGAGAGAGAGAGAGAGAGGAAGGAAGGAAGGAAGGAAGGAAGATATGAAGGAAGAAAAAAGGAAAAGATCCAGATCTTTACATGTGGTCCTGAGACTCGGCAGCTGGGAGAAACTGTAGAAATCAGGAGGCTCCATCCTGTCCCATTTTAGTGAGAGACTCATTAGCGCACCTAGCGGCTGGTGAGCCTGAGCTAAAGGCACTCAAGGGTGAAGAGTTTTAAATAGCAGAACAGTTGAGCTCTTCCTCAGCGTCCTGTCCTTGTCGCAGCCTGGCCTCCCTCAGTGCCTGCTTCCAATCTAGCCACGCTGTTCCTCCCGAGGGCCTGCCCATCTCGGAGAGATCCCGCAAAAGGCTTCTTGTTATTGGTCAGATAGGGCTGATTTTGAGTGACTTCCACCCTTATCCGTGTGTTTTGACGGGTTTGCCTGGAGAATCTAGAGAATTTTAAATCTCACATTTCTGTGAATCTTCTCTTGCTCATGGATTAAATGCTGAACCAAGAAAAGACAATAAAATGCATTGGTTGATTTCCAAATTCTAGAGATAATTGCACATTTCCTTTCATATGGATTCCCCCAAACAAAACAGACCTCTGAGGTTAGGCCCGGCTTTGGCTATGGATGCCGCTTTGGTGAATCCTCTCCCACATCCCGCCCCCACCTGCACTTTCCCTGGCCTTTTCCCAGGCCAGTCTCAGTTCCCCTCGGTGCTCCTGTAAGTGAGCTCCCTGAAGATTCCCATCCTGCGTGGCCACGAGCTGCAGAACCACCCCACCTGGGAACCACAGCTGGGCAGAGGCGGAGAGAGGTCTGAGAGCTGCGGGCCATCACCCACGCTCAGGAAGCCCTAGTCAGGCTCTTGCCGGTTCATTTCCGGGAGCGGCATCCCTCACGGGAAGTCAGAGCTTACAGCGCTGTGGTCACCAACTGCCAGGAAGGAGAGGCAAAGCCAGGGAGAAAAGGGTGAGTTCGGGGAGGAGGAAGGCCAAGGGAGGGAGATGGGGAGTGGGAGCCCAGTGCTGGAGCTCGAGCTTGGCCTGGGGCTCCATCTCCCACACCCAACTCCCAAGGCGGCGTCATTAAGAAACTATAGTTTAAACAGTCAGTAGTAGCTACCAGTTTTTAATTACTGGATATCAGTCTCCATACCAAGCATTTTATGTAAGTGATTTCATTAAAGTACGATTAATCGGTACCAGACTAATAGGGAAACCATTGCTTTTCTGTTACACAGAAGAGATCTGAGACATGAGTCATTGAAAAGGTCATGTCCTTAGTGAGCGGCTGAGTGAAAACTCAAGACCTGGACACACTCAGGCCGGACGGGGCTCGTCTGTACCTCCACCCACTTGCTCCCCTGGGCACCTCCTTCCTGCACCTGAAGAAAGTGTCTTTCCATCCTCGGCTCCCTGGAGCCACCGCAGCTGGAGCAGTGTTTGGCCATCTCTGCCCACCACGGAGCATCAGGTGTCACAGCCCTCTGGATTCAGACCCTGCAGGACCCGGAGTTAGTCTCTCTCCTGGAGCGAGCCATCGCGGACATGGACAGCCACACTGGTCAGAATCGAACAGAGATCTGAGTGATGACTCTAGTCAAAGCCGCAACTTCTAGGTGATTCTCCAAGAGAGAATCTAACAGGCCTCTTCCAAACAGCCCAGAGCGCTGGGAGTTTGCAGGACCGCCCAGGTAGAAATCACAGCGCTGTGCTCTAGAGCCCCTTCCAGCATACAGATGACCAAGGCCAGTATGGTGGCCACTTGTCTGCAGGCCGGTCTCTGCACAGCCAGCATCCCCCAGACAGCCATGTGGCGGCCTATTTGAAGCCCTCAGTATTGCCCTTTATTACCTACATGCTTTTTAACGTTTTTTACTTTTCTTAGTACATATTTGCAATACAAAATTAACACACTCATCATGTACATGTCATGTTTTACTTTTTTTTTCATCTCTCCTATCACTTGATCCCTTCTTATCTACAAAAGATACATCTCACTGTTTCCTGTAACCTATCCTTCATTTTGCTCTTTAAATTATTTATACTTTGGGTTTCTCATATAAGAAAAACCATGTGACATTTAGCTTGTATTTATTTCACTCAACATTATGATTTCAACCTACCTTCACTTTCCCACAAATGACTTAAAATTATCCTTCTTTATGGCAGAGTAGTACTCCATTGTGGACCATGTTTTTTACTCATTCATCTGTTGAAGGGAATATAGGCCACTTACAAAATTCAGCATAAGTTGTGCCACCATAAACCTAAATATACCTGCATTGCAATAATATATCTTTAACTGTTTTGAAAAGATACCTACAAAGGGAATAGATAGATTGAGTGACATATCTAATGTTAGTTCTTTTCAGCACTAGGGAGGCAGAGGCAGGAGGATTGCTGTGATGTGAGTTTGAGGCTGAGCTCAGGGCCAGTCTGAACCACAAAGAGAGACCCTGTCTCAAAAAAAACAAACAAAAAAAAAACCCCAAACAAATACTGTGAGTTCTTTTGCAGACTCTCCATGCCAATTTCTGTAGTCATTGTACTAGTTCTTACATTTATTACTGGTTCCACTTCCTTCCCTTTCTGCTTGATCCATGCTCTCCCCCTCCTCCCACACTGAACCTTTCACTCCCCAAGCCCTGCCAGGTTTTCCCAGCTAGGCCTCAGCTCCTACTGTTCTACCCAGAATGCACTCCTCCCCTCCACTGCCTGGTGAACCCCATTTAGCTTTCAAAGAAGAGCACAGGTCTCTTCTTTTGCCCACAGGACCTTTCTCTGACTCTGTTATACTTTAGATCTAGAATATTCCCTAAAAGCCTCACGTGCACGGAGGCAGACTGAGAAGGTGATTGGATCATGAGGTTGTCACACTCGTCAGTGGACAGATCCCCTGGTACTGTCTTAGCTGAATGTACTGCGGGAAGACAGGTCCCTGCAGCCTGATCTATACCTCCCTCATCCTCCCTTCATTCTCTGCTTCCTGGCTGTGGTGAGGTGAGCAGCTTTCCTCCCCAGCAGCCCCTTGCACTGTGCTTTTTTGCCTTGGAACTAGCCCACCACAGACTGGAAACATGAGTGGGAACAAGTCTGTCTTCCATTAAGTGGTGGGTGTTTAGTATTTGCCTCAGCAACACAACATGATGTAAAATCCCTGAGTGTTATTGTCCTTGGCTAACCGCAGTCGATGACTCAAACATCTATCCTTAAAGTAAGGAAACTGTGACTTTGAGGAAGTAGTCCTGGGATTGGCCCCAGGGCCCATGCATTGACGTACATCTGGGGCCTTCTTACTTTTTATTTTCAGAAAGGGTCTTGCTAAGTTGCTTACTTGTGATCTTCTGCCTCAGCCTCCCAGAGTGCTGAGATTACCAGCGTGGAGCATGACACCGTACATTAAAATCAGAACTTCTTTAGGTGGATCTTTCCCATAGAGCTCTTAACTTCTCAAGGCAGCAGCAGCTATGGTGCTAATGACCAAAGTAATTAGCTGCCTCTGGCTGAGCATATAGCTTATAGAACATCTTTATAGTTATCAGTAGAGCACCACTGTCTTTATTCCACAGGTGGCCCATTCTCACCAGGATTAATCTTTGCTTATACTTGCAGCCCACATTTCCTACCTTGGAGCCAGACCTGCAAGTCAATATGCTGTCAATGCTTCCCATCTGCTTCTGCAGTTTGATTCATTCTGCAGTTTCACATTTTTCCTCTCTAGTCACTTTCTTTCCTCTATACCATTGGTCTCTGTCTTCCTTAAGTTGCATTTTGCCCTTACAGTCTATTTGATCTCTCTTCCAATGTTTGATTATGATTTCTATACCTCTAAGACTTTTTATACATACTTCAGCCAGTTTTAATCATTTAAAATTTTCAAAGTGTTGATTACATACTCTGGAAATGCGCATGATTCTTCCCCAGACTCACTAAAAGTTACGTATGAATGTCATAATTTTAATCATAACTTATGTGATCAAGGATTCCTGACTGCCTGTTATCAAAAACTATACTTCTCCACCTGGCAACTCCCGCGTAACAACCTATGCTTCATCGGTGCAGGATCAGGTGCTCAAACTGGTCCCCCACTCTATATAGCTAAGCATACAGGAGTGGTGACAGCCTTCCTGGGGCCCTGGCCATGTGGTGCAGTCCTCCACCCTAAGGGACTGAGTTGCCTGACAACGGAAACATAGCAGTAACATCCACGGAAAGACTCAGCACCAGGAGGTCAGTGCAAATGTCTGAGCATCCTACCTTGCCTCCCTCACCCTTCTTTCCCACAGGCCATTTCTTCCACTGTGCATACATTGCCTAGAAGGGCTTGAAAAATCAGTGAATGGATGGTGGCCTCCAGGGTGGCGTCAAGGCAGAGACACCTGGGAATGCAGGGAGTCAGCTCCTAGCAGGATGCAGGATGGTGGTGATGGAAGAAGTGTGGGGTCCACATCTGTGGAGTCAAAAAACTGAGGCTCACAGATATGCAGGGGAAACTGGGGCCTGTGCTGCACATGTGCAGATGTTTTCACTTGTCATCGTTCCTGAATAACACCCTGGAGTGACCACGTAGGCAACATCCGTACTGTGGTGTATGGATTACAGATAATCCAGAGACAATTTAAAGTACACAGGATATGCAGAGATTTATAAAAATAGAAAGGCATAGGGACTTGAGGGTTCTCAGATTCCAGTACTCAAAACGAGATGATAGGAAGGACAGACTAAAAGGCTGGATAGCGCGGTGCTCCCCAGACCCTGAGGAAGTGTGGTCTCTAAACTAGATGTCCAAACAGATCTATGAAGATGCAGGAAGGTAAGATTAAGAACTGTTTGTTTACTTATTTTATTTAAAAACAAATGAGTGATATATAGCTCTACATTTGCTAGCAGACAGAATATTTGAGTGGGCATACTATAGTTGCCCTCAGTATCTTCAGGGAATTGGTTCCAGGACACCTCGAGGGTGGATACCAAGTCCACTCTCCAGAATGGATGACTATTCCCATAGAACTCACATTCTCCTGTATGTATTAAATTACTTATACCAGCTAACATAATGCAAATATTATGCAAATGGTCACTGTATTGCATGTTTAGGAAATTTCTGTATATATTCAGTACAGATGCAGTATATTCCAAATATTTTTTTATCTATAGTTGATTGAATCTGAGGACTAACCATATCAGGTTAAAATAAACATACATATACCAGGATCAGATGTGATTTTAAAAAATTAATAATAGAGGAGCTTGGATAGCACTAACTTAGGGAGCGAACAGCCTGAGATGCTAACGGACCACCTGGGAGCAGAGTGGCACGAATGCGGCACTCCAGGACCTCAACATCCTGTTCTGGTTGGAAACTTCTCCAGGTTTTTCAACCAGCAGAAGTCCAGGCTCCACCACTACCGTCAGCACCTTGATGCACAGAACTGACAGTGATTAGTTATTAATCAGTTATTGATAAAATAGCGGTCACCATTCACCAAGGGGACTTTTGCCTTTCTTCACAGATGCTACATCTGACTCTCATGACCCCTGAGATGATGTTTCAGTATCTTGATTTTACAGAGAATGATCAGGCTCTGAGAAGCTGCAGAAGTGGCCAGAGTTAGAGCTGGCAAGTGGCAAAGCTGAGGTTTGCACAGGTCCCTGACTCCAAAGTCCCGCTCTTCATGGCAGTGCACTGGCCACAGCTTCTTCACAGGAAAGGATTTCTTTCCCCAGATGTTGGGTGTCTTGGAGGTCCACGTACTCTGTTTGCAGAAGCCACTTTGCAGAGTTGGCTGAGACTTTACTCCGGCAGCTTAGCACAGGTTCTGGCTACTCTTTGCAGTGGAGGTTATTTAACATGAGCACAATGCAAGCAAGACATTAAAACTGCTGATCTGAATGCTGAGTTTGCATAAAGCACAATCTAACCTTCCCCAAGGCGTACAGCTCTCATGGCCTTGCCAGCCATAAGGACCCAACCAGAAGCACAGATACTGGAAGACTAGATATCAAGCAGATATTTCCACAAACAGGAATGCACATACTTTCTTGTCAACGTTAGTTATTAATAAACACACTCATGCAAACGTAGTGCACTAGGCCTGTAATTCCAGGACTCTCTGAGGTTGCACCAGCAGAACCCAAGTTCAAGGTCAGCCTGAGCAACTTGGTGAGACTCTGTCTGTTATAGCGTGTGTCTAAATGTCCCCCCAAAGCCTAGTGTTGTCATAAGTGGGCTTTTCAGAAGTGGCTGGATCTGAGGACAGATCAGTGGTGCTGGGATTCATGGTGCAATGCTAAGGTGATAAGTGTGAGTGCTGCCTACCCCGAGGGCAGGTGGCCTGGATAAAATACAGGGGACTGAAAGAGGGTCTCTTGTGGCTTGCTGCTTGCTGCCTTTTACTGTGTGGCCACAGTAGACTCTTTCTCCTCTGTGATATCTTTCTGCCAAGCCAACCTGCCTGCGAGCCAGCCAACTATGGACTGAAACCTTGACAAACTGTGAGCCCAATAAACCTTTCCTCCTCTACTTCAGTGTCATGTATTTTGTCTCAGCAATAAAGTAATTAAGTAACTAAGACACTGTCTCAAAATAAAAAATTTTCAACGTGGCAAAGGATGTGGTTAGTGAAAAGGGCCAGTGCTGCAAGCAATAAAGATGATGATGATAATAATAATAACCACTCTCAGAAACTGAGGCAGGAAGATCACAAGTTGGTGCACTGTTTGACCAACTGAGCAAGATCTTGTCTAAAAAAAATTTTTTTTTAAAGCCTGCAGCTGTGTCTAGGCCCTGGATTCAATCCCCAATACTGCCATCAATCAGTTAAGTCAATAAATTCACTTTTGTATTGGAAAAGAAATGTACCTTCAAAATAAATAGTTTGTCTGTTACATGGAAATAAAGCATCAACCCCAAAATTTAGTGACCGTGGTAGTGAGTCTGAGTTTGGAGATTCAGTGATTTTTTTTCAAATTAAACTGAGCATACTGTATTTTTAAATTGATTGTATTGGTACATTTTATACATACATTATGATCACACTCAACATTAAGGGTTTGTACCTGTACATGACACATCTTGATTCTCATTTTCTCAGGATTATTTTCTTTTCTTTTCTATAGTTGTTAACTTTTCTTTGGAGATGAAATGCTATTCAACACACGCTGTATACAAGGTCTACCGGCGTCCACAACGTCCATAGTTGGAATTGTCAGGAGCAGGGAAGGAACACCAGGAAATAAACAAGTAAATACAGGAGGGACGAAAAAAAGCAAAAGCATGCAAAGCCTCCAGAGCGGTGAACAAAAGTGCAGCGTTCCCCTGGTGTTACCATGTATGGCCACCAGGGGACAGCTTTTCCCCGTTTGAAATAAGCAGCCAGCTCCTTGAGAGCTGCTCTTTGCTCAAATAAAGCAAGTTTAAATGGAGCCTTATGGACACAGGCTGTGCTCCACTAACTATAAATCAACCTTTTCTTACACTTTTCCTCTGTGGAAAGGGCTGGTGAAGAAAGGGCCCTGGCTTGAGTCCTCCACACATGTCTCTGTTCATCACCAGTTCTGAAGGACAGGAAGCTGGGAGTGAGGGCTGCGAAGACCAGTGCATCCAGCCCTGCTCTTAGGGACCTAGTCTGTGGGTGAGGCAGAGACCTACCCGGATAGGACAGACAGCCCAGGGGAGCTCTAGGTAGGCTGTGCTCAAGGGAAGACCTCTGTGGGCCACTCCAAGGGCCAGGCAGACCCCTCCACCCGCCTGGAACAGAGTCCACAAGCCCAGAGTCCTTAGTTTACTTTCCTTATAGCTACTTGCCTCTTGACTGACCATTTGGCTTCTTTTCCACTAGTAGAGCACTCCCACAACTCTGCTCCCCTCGGCCATTAAGGCCGCCTCCATCAACAAGGGATCTTTCGGTCCCAGCCTGGTGTTGTCCTGTAGCGCATTCCTGGGTGTCCTCAGTGTCACTGTTGGTTGTTTGGGCTCAGAATTCACAGCTTTTTGTTTTACCCTCTGACCTGCTGCAGGAGCCTGGAAGTCCTGACCAAACTGCAAGGCCTGTGGTTCCGGGCCATGTCCCACCTGGGGAAGGGACGAACCCTTTCTTCCCTCTGATCAGAGAAAGAGCTGCCTTCAGACTCGGGCTGGAGGGGTGCCCTTGCTGAGATGCTGCTCCCCTGCAAGAGGAGGCCCAGGTCCTGCAGCCGCCCGGACAACCAGGACTGCAGCCATCAGGGCCCACTGCTCTCTTCATTCCCCGGTGTCACCGATACGGCTTTTGGCTCCAGATCCTTGGCCTGTCTCACTGTGCTGTGCTGTCTCTGGTGAGTTATATTTTCAGTGTTTTATATTGACTTGTGCTCTTTTAAGATAAATAAATAAATAAAAGAAAACCAGGGAAAAATAGGAAATTCCAGGATTGTTAGGAAGCCAGCAATCTAAAAATAGCCATGTACAGAGCAGTAGACTCGATTACGGCTGCTCTCTATCTTGAAGGAGCATTAGCTAATGATCAAAATGGGTCACCAGGCAGGATGGCCCAAGTGGGTCACATGGCCTGCCACGGCCATGATGCTGGTGACCCAGAAGCCTGTGGCGGGGACTCTGTCCCTCACAGAAGAGCAGATCATGCCAGCTCTGTCACATGCGGAAAGATTCATGTGGGGTCTTGGCTCCCTCCCCAGCGGAAGAGACAGACACAAGCATCACGTCAGCCATGAGGGAGGTGTTAGAGCAGAAGTCGCACACACATCCGCCGGTCATCCGGGAAGCCCATCACACCAGCTTCAGATCCTGCAATGACGGGGAGTACTCCCAGGGCACTCCTAGGTGCTGTGCCCGGTGCTCTGCTTTTATCATTCTAATCATCCCAGCTTTGAACATCCCTCGTGGGGCAGCCATGGAAACGACTGGAAGTGGGTAAGTCACTTCCTGAGCTATGCAAAGCTAGCAAGACGCAGACCCTGGATTTAAACCCAGATGTCACTGTCGTCCAAACCCCTGCCCTGCTGGAGTCTCAGCCACTATGTTTTGCTGCTTCAGCTGGAAAACCACAACGCAGAGAGAACAAAGATGAGTCCAGCTGGGCAGAAAGAATTTCCTAATTTGGAGGGTTACAAAGACTTAAAGCAGCTCCCCAAAGAAGACACCAAACCATCTTCCAGGACATTGCTCAGCCCTCTGCAGGGCGAGAGCCACGGGCAGCATTTCCCTGTCCAGTGCTCACTCTGCCCCCATGATGTTCAGCACTGACCGTGCCAGCTGCAGCTTGGAGGGGGACAGAGGCCTAACTCCAACGAGCTCACGCTTGAGGAAGAGAGCGCCGAGCAAGCCGTTACCATGAACAGTACTGTGGTTTGGACAAGTGTCTCCCAGTGGCCCGTGTGCGGAGGGCTTACTTCCCAGCCCTAGGATCCACTGAGAGGGTGCAGTACGGCCTTGTGGGAGGATGCCAGGTCCCTGGACTATGACCTCGAGAGGACGCTAGGAGCCTGGTACCATTTCTCCTTTTGCTTCCTAGCCACTATGAGATGAAGAGTCTTCCTGTTCACGACGTGCTGCACTGCCACTGACCCAAAGCAACAGTCAGGTGACCACGAACTGAGACTTCTGACACTGTCGGCCCAAATCAGCCTTTCCTTTAGTGAGTCAGTTATCTCAAGTGTTTTGTCTCAGTCATGGGGAAGTGTCTAACACAGCAAGTTAATGAATAAAACAGTGAGCAAACCCAGCAAATGAGAAGTCCGTGGAGACAAGGTGATGCTCAAAAGAACTCTGAGCTGGGCTGGAGCAACATGGTGCGGGTGCTGGACAGCCTTTCTGGGAAGCAACTTGGTGTTGAGTCTGAATCTTCTGTGCAGATCACCATGTAAGACGGAACTCTAGAGTCCCCTTGAGCCAGGTTGCCCAGGGCAACAACCCAGCCGAGGCCACCGGAGGGAATTGGTTTGAAGCTGGCCAACAGCAGGGTCTCACTGGTGCTCTTAGCCAGTCACACTGGCTGCTGGCTGCAGCATGAACTGCAGGGAAGAAGAGAGAATACTGGAACCAGGGGCCCAGGGGGCGTCAGTGGTCCAGCAAGACAGACTGTGTCTTTGCCTTCAGGGGATGCACTGGAGGAAGTACGCCTTAGGCTCACATTCCCAGAGATGGCAGAGTGAGTGAGGGCCACTTCTGCCCTGGAGAGAGGCAGACGAGCAGAAGAGGGGACAGAGGACTCACACAGCTTCACTTACAGCTCTGTCTCTGGGGAAGATGTCTCCTGCCACATTCCTCGCGCTGGACAGACTCCATGCCTGAGACTGGGACCAGTGGAGGACCAGGTCTAGGACCTGCTCCGAGGAAGCTGTCTTCCTGGGTCAGGAAGGACGCTGTGGCCACTTTCCAAGCAGCTGCAGCAGTGTAGCTATTGGGGTTACCCTCCAATCAGAGGAAATTAGGGGCTTTAGGGTCCCGCCATTGGATGACATAAGTGGGAATTACTGTGGAGGAGAAGCCACACACGACCTGCTGACTAATTCTGGTTGCATGGTGATGAGTTTGAATGAGTGTCTCCCACAAAGATCTCTGGACTAAATGTTTGGCTGAAGGTGGCACTATTGGGAGGTTGGAGGGGGTCTAATGGGTGTCCTTAGGTCTCTGGAAGCATGGCTTTGGAAGGGTCAGTGGAGCCTCATCCCTTTCTCCTCTGTCTTTGTTTCTCTCCCTCTGTTTCTTTCTGTCTGTCTGTCTTTCCTTTTCTGTGTGTGTGTGTGTGTGTGTGTGTGTGTGTGTGTGTGTGTGTCTGTGTGTCTGTCTTATTCCTGACTCATCCCATGACCAGTTTGCTATGTCACATTCTCCTGCTATGATATGCTGCCCTTGCCAGATCTTAGTGTTTGATCTTGGACAGAACCTCCAGAACCATTTGTCTTTAAAATTAACTGCCTGGGGTATTTTGTTGAAGTAATGAAAACATTAATGTGGTACATAAGTGAGCAGACAATTCAGTGATGTTCAGGCTAAGACTAGTAAGAGTATTTTTAACTTTTTTTTTTTTCCCAGTGCTGGAGATCGAACTCAGGACCTTGCATTTTCCAGTCAGGAAAGGTGCCACTGAGCTATCTCCCCAGCCCAAAGTAACTGTCTTTTTAAAAGCTGCTGGTTTAGTTACAGGGTCCTCACCGATTTAAAGAGATGCAAAGCCCAGAAAAGCCAAGAGTGGATTTTCTTCCTGCTGCTGCTGTCCAGTGCCTCTGCTCTTCAGGAAGAAATCATGAAACTAAATGTTAATGGCAGCTGATGGTGAACCAGGGCCTGTACATCAAACAGGTCATATGCTTTCTCTCACCCTCCCAACAACCATGGGAGAGAAATAAATGCCATTGTCCTAACTCCCCAGAAACAAATGCGGCTTGGAGATTTTGCAGAGTTGCTAATTCAACATCTGCAGTAGTCAGTTTTCCATCGCTGTGGCCAAATGCCTGAAACAAGTCAATTTACAGGAGGAAAATCTTACGGTGGCTCATGGCTTCAGAGGTCTCGGTCCACAGTGTCTTGGTTGAGTCGCTTTAAAGCCTAGGGCGTGGTCACAGCAGCGTGTGGTGGAGGACAGCTGTTCCTGGTTTGGCAGCAGAGAATCAAAAAGCAAGAGAGGGGAGGAAGTAGGCTTCCAAGATCCTTTGCTACACTATGGCCCCAGAGACTCAGTTTCACACACTAGGCATGCCATTAATGGTTTGACCATATCCCAGTAGTGCGACAGGCTTGAAAACCCTGGATGTAATAACATCTTATAGATATCAATTAGCAGAGATAATACTTATGTCCACATTTAATTACTCAGAAGCTTTGGGCCAACCCTATAACCCAAGACATTCCCATCCTCCCCTTCAGATCTGGACCCCCTCGGACCTCCAAGTAGCCACAGAGAGGGTGGCCTCTGGCATCCTCCCCATGGTCCTGCTCAGGTGAGGCAAGGCCACCACGGTCACCAGCACACAGTGGTGTCATCAGAGCCCAGTGCAGGAACAAGCCAGTGTGACCATACGGTCACTCCATTCTCTGCCACTTGGACCTCGCCACTTCCTTCATCTCAGCCCTACCTATAGTTTCCAAGAAGGAGAAAAGCTGGGAAGCCACAAGAGGGAGCATAGAAGCCTTGGGTGCTGCCTCAGACACACTTTGCCATGATACTGCCCGGCCCCAAAGACCAAGTAGGAGTTAATGTAAGTGCCAGAGACAGGAAGCAGAGGCTCCGCCAGGACCCACAGTCTGGCTCCGTCTCCACTCACTAATGGCCTGATTCAGATCATGTACCCTCGGTGTACCTCCCGATTCTCCATCTGTAGAACTGCAACTGCAGTCTTTGTAGTGCTACTGTGATACACGTGGTGATGATTGTGAAGGCAACACCAGGCAAACCTCAGGCCCTCAAGGTGGAGGCTGCAGTTCAGAGAGAATGAATCCTGGATGGAGATTCCAGAAGATGCCTGGATAGTTTTGAGCAAATTTGCTCAAGTGTGGAGCAAGTGAAGGGATTGTGAGGTTGTCAACCTCATCAATAGGTTTATCCACTGATGAGTTCAAAGCTGGGTGGGTGATTAGGAGACATGGCATGGTTGGAGGACGTGGGTCGTGGGTCATGATCTTGGGGACTAGATCTTGCGGCTGGCACTTTGCTCCTGGACTCTTCCACAGCCCTCTACTTCCCGGCTCTCATGAGTTGAGTGACTTTCCTCCACGATATTTGAGCCTTCAAGCCCACTGATCATAGGCAGAAACTTCTGGAACCCTGAGTCAAAATAAAGCTGTCCTCCTTTAAGAAAGCGGTACCAGGGATCTTGTTCTAGAACAAGAAAGTGAATCAATTCACACAATAGTATGCTTCTTCTTGTATTTTCTAAATGCCAGTCTTTACTAAAAGGTGTCAGGACTCCTTAGAGAAGTGGGCAGTCCTGGGCAGGACAAGAAAAGTAGCAGGTAGCCAGGAATATGTTGCTGTTTTAGAAGGTGAAGAATTGCTCAGATACAATAAGCATGTCTAAAAGACACAGATGCTAGCCTGCAGGGGTTGTCACTGACCGGACTGGGGACAAATTTGACCATCAAAAACAATAGCTACTCCTGGTCCACTCAGGCATGTAGTGCCCTGCCCCCTCCTCCCTTTCCTTGGAAGTGTCAGCTGTGGGCTGGGCCTCCCTGGTGGCCTTGATTGAACTTCTCCCAGATCTGGATGTTCCTGAGAACGAGGTGTGACACACACTGGTCTCGCTCTGCACACCACCCCTGGGCAGCAGCCTCCTCACAAAGCATCCTGGTGGACAGGCTGGTGTCTGAGCTCTCTGCTGAACACCTCTATCACATTCCCCCTCTCCCCTTGAGCTCCGAAGCCCCAGATGACCCGGGCATGTTACCAACACCTGTGCCCTCATCCTGCTCCTCTCCCTCATTTCCTTTCCAGATCTAATGTGACTCTGTTCAGACCATGGCAAAAAATGTGGAAATTTTCTGATTCTGCCTCCCTCATTCTCCAAACCTCATCAACACCAAAGTAGCTCAAATCCTGTCCCCGTCACATCTCAGCCTTCCTCCTTCCCAGCCACTCCCCAGCCCATGTCTGTGTGCATATAGGTCACTAGGCCATTTGCTCTCCAGTCTCCACACTTCCAGTCTTTTCCTTGGAAATAGCCTCCAAAATTGCCACCAATGATCTTAAAATCCAAATCTTACTCTGTCCCTCTGCAATTAAACTTAGGCTCTGGAATTTCTATGACCATCCTTCATAATGAGCTGTTTGAAGGGCCACAACCACTTCCTGCCTCTCCTCATCTTCTATGGCTCTATATTTCCCTGTCTGAGGCACTTGTGGCCCCCTAGAAGAAGCCTGAATCCCTTTCCAGCTCAGGTACACAGCCTGGCTGGGCATGCAAAACTCAGCTAGACATCTCAGTCTTAAGTTCATTTTCTGTTACTATGACTGAATACCTGAGACCGGGAATTTTATAAAAGAAAGAAGTTCAGTTTAGTCTGAAGACTGAGAAGTCCAAGACCATTGGGCAGCATCTATTAAAGTTCTTTTGCTGCATTATAACACCGAGAGACAGCAGGAGCTTGGCAGAAAGAGCACAATTTTATAACAAAGCAAGATACAGTGAATTAATCTACCCTAAGAGCAGGGATCTCATGACCCAACCTCCTCCCAAAGATCCCACCTCCAAATACCATTAACACATAAACTTGAGGATGAAGTATTCAACATATGAAACTTGAGGGGCACATTCAAACCATAGAATCCTCCTTCTGAGGCTCCCATAGCAACTTGTATGTAATTTCATGCAATCTGTGGTCTCACTAAGAATCTGCTCTCTGCTTCTCTCACTGAGCCTGAAACAGAGAAGTCCCCACGTGTCTCCAGTGCCTGTCATGGAACTCAACTTCATGTATTCTTTATTGTTTCAGATTGACAGAAACCTGAAAACAATCTTTGAGTCATAAGGCATTGAGAGCTGGAAGCAGATCCACAGGGATCCTGTCCCATACCCTCATTTTCACCTGAAGGAACTGAGACCAGAGAGGGAGGGAGGTCTGCCTGAGCAGAAACAGCTTCCTGTTGCTGGACCTGAGACGATGAGTTCCCTTTGGTCTGTGTGGAGACAACCATGTGTATAAATAAATAAAAGAACATTTGTGGAAGGGGCTCGAACTTGTATCCCCCTCATACCTCAACGTCCCCCAGATCTTTGGACTTATCCACAACAGCACAGCGGAACCTCACGGCTCCCCTGGGACTGGCAAGTGCCCTGATGTGCCCGCAGTCTGCTCTCGTTAGCCTGGCCAGACCCCTTTCACACCCTTGCATTTAGAGGCAGCCGACCTGTCAGGTGACTCGTTTGGTCACATGTGAAATCTTCTGTGAGGTTCAGAGGACATCTCGAGAGCAGATGTTCCTATTGATCGTCACCATAGACTCTCTCAGTCTCCTCACGGTTACTAAGCCATTTGGTATCCCAGCAACCTGAGAACAGAGCCTGGGCACTTTGGCCCAAAAAGGATAGTTCTGAAGGAAGGAAAGAAAGAGCAAGCCCTACCTACTGCTATGGGGCCAGCTCTTTCCGTGACTGGGGTGTGTGGCTGGGAAGACAGGCTGCGGAAGAGAGAACTCAGCTATGGAAGAGCGGGTCCTTTCCTTTCTAGCCATGGAAACAGATGTCTGGTCTGAATCTTGAGCTCAGTGTCTGTGGGCTCATTCACCAGCTTCCACAGTTCATCTCCATGAACACTTGCAGCCCAAGTACAAGTCCTGGCCAGTGTTGTCCTGAAATCTTCAGAACATCTCCCAACTATCACCTCTAAAACAGAGTTCACCCTCCAGTTCCACTCCCCTTGACACAGAGCCACAAAACTGCTACCAGGCCAGACATGGTGGCCAACCTGCAGTCCCAGCACTCAAAAAGGCTGAGGCAAGAGGACTACAAGTGGGAGCCTAGCCTCGGTGGCTTAGTAACTTACTAAGTCCCTGTCTCAAAATTTAAATAAATAAATAATTTTTAAAATAAATTTAAATAAATAAAAGAAATTCAAAATACGCTGGATATGTAGCCTTAGTGCAAAAGATCTGGTTCAATCTCCAGAACCAGCGTTGCCAAAAAGGAAAAAACAAAATGAAATACAGGAATAGCCAGATTGCTACGCCTGGCACAGCAACCCATCTGCAAGCTCTAGTTTAAACATGGCTCTGGAACTGAGCTGTGGCATTCCTGTACACTCCTGGCTGGGTACCATCATATGGAGCAATGTTAGAGGGCCTCCGTTCATAAACTCCTGGGCCATTTCCTCACATGAAAAGAAACTCAGGAAGCTGCCAAGAATGTGTCTCCATGAGTCATTAAGTCCTTCTCTCCAGGGAAGTGGGGGCCCTGCTACTTGCCTGAGGTAGGTATGTGCACACCCAGAGAGGGAAGGAAAAGGATTGTTCAACCTCCAAAGCCAGCAGAGCCCTTGATAAACAGTCTTCAGAGCAGCTGGGACTCTGGGAACTCTCAGGTGTGTGTCAGAGGGGTGTGTGCACAGCTGGAACAGCTTGAGCCTTGTGCACTCAGATGAGATCCTGCTGGAGGTTTCCCATAGTCCACGCGCTCCTGTTCCCAGAGCCCCAGTGTCTCCCCTGCTCTGACTCTGAGAAGCAGGGCCTAGTACCCACAGAGGTGGTGCTTAAATCCGGGCTTGGTCAGGCTGGGAGACCAGAGCTGCTTGGAGTCCATCCACTCCTGTCTTCCTTTGTACAACTGAAGCCGTGTGATAACTGTGGCCCTGAGACCCCCATCAATGAAGGCAAAGGGCACAGGGCCATGGTAGGGAGACATTGTGGCATGGAACACAGACCCATTAGCATGAGAAACATGAAACCTGCTATGCAACAAAATTGCCCACATCCTAAGCTGATTGCTAAAAGGCTCTGTCCCCTGACCCCATTCCTGTTGCTTGATTTTTCTTATTTAGGCCTCTATCCATCTGTTTGGCAAGTGAATGGGGCAGGTCTCCGTGTCCATACGCACTCTCCTTACTGGGACACTCAGAGGGGACTCTGCCCTTCCTTCCTTTGAGAGAATATATCCCCAGAAGGAACCTCAGACCTTCTGGGCAGGTCTCCTGACTGTGCTGCTGAAGCCGATGTTGACTTCTGCTTAATCTTAAATCAGTCACTGGTGCTTATAGAAACCTCGGGTCTGTGACCCAGGTCATACCAGCAGCAGCTTTGCTATATGTGTGTCTTACCATCCCTGTTCTTCTTGTGCATTTGAAGTCCTGTGTTTTTTTTGTTTGTTTGTTTGTTTTGTTTTTTAAATTTTTTATCTTTGTTGGTACATTATATACATGCATCATGACTGCACTCCATAATGAGGATTTGTACCAGTATAAAGCACAATTTAATTCTCATTTTTTTCCCATAGCCCTACCCGCCCTACCACCCCCCTATATACATAAAATTTGTTTCCTTACTTTTTTGTTACAATCTCATCATTTTTCCCCTTCATCCTATTTTACTTTGAGCGTTTTCTATTTCACAATATATAACATACAAAAATATGGAACGCTTCACGAATTTTTGTGTCATCCTTGCGCAGGGGCCATGCTAATCTCTGTATCGTTCCAATTTTTAATATATGTGCTGCCGAAGAGGGCACCTGAAGTCCTGTTTTAGCAAGTGAGAAAGAGAAAGGAAAACATACCAAAGCTGTCAAGTCTTTCTTGAAGGCATGTCTTGGAAGTAGCAGCCATCTCTTCTGCTTCCATCGCATTGGCCAGAGTCTGATCACCTGGCCATACCTAGCTGAAGGGAAGGCTGGGAAATGTAGTCTTTATCCAAGTAGACTCTGCCCAGCAAAAATTGTTTTGAGTTCTAAAAAGGGGGAAAAATCAGATCTTCACCCTCCCAAATACACACACATGTGTTATTAATGTCCTACATCAAGAATGTGGGAACCTAAGTGGATCTCCATTTTGCAAGTACTAAATTAAGAAGAGTTCTCAAGTATAGTCCTTTTTCAGGAGGATCCTGTCACCTCCACAGCAAAGCAGGCAGTGTTTCTCAGAGCACAATCTGCAGTCCATCTGCCCCAGAGTCCTTTTGAGCTATTTATGGAAAAGTAGCAAAGAAGGGAGAGAGAGAGAGAGAGACAGAGAGACAGAGAGAGAGAGGAGAGAGGGGGGAGGGGGGAGAGAGAAGAGAGAGAGCCATCCAGAATGGAAGAGAGAGGCCTTGGAAATGGATATAGTCCAAAAAGTCACACCCCCATAATCCATTCTCTTCCATGAGCCCCACCTCCCAGGAGCCCAATCAGCTAATGAGTTTATCAATGTATCAGTCCACTTGAAATTAGAGCCTTTGTGACCCCATCAGCTTTGAAAAGCCATTATGCAAGAGTCTTCAGGGTTCTAACTAACTGATTTCTGGAGCACTTGTTAGGTTGTCTAAGTTGGACATAAGCAGGAATTTTTTTAAATATAATATTTCACTATAAATTATTTCCCCTTTGGTTTTTATTTTCATTATTGTTAGAGTAATATGTGACTTTTATTTACTTGTTTACTTGTTTGTTTATTTTGCAATGCTAAGGGTTGAACTCAGTGTCTCACATATAGTAGGCAAACATTCCACCACTGAGCGCAACCCAACATACAAAAAGAAAATTTATAGATTTCATTCCAGGTGAATAAATGAAAGTACTACAGATTGGATCAAAAATGTTTCCTTAGCTGGAGATGGACATATATCTGCAATCCCAGATGCTTGGCTAACTGAACAGAGAGAATTATAAGTTCAAGAGCAGCATGGACAACTTAGCAAGACTGTATCTCAAAAATAAAAATTTTAAAAAATATTCCTCCAAAAGCTCATGTGTTTAGAGGTGGGGCTTTTACGGATTAAGCCACCGATGAGTTCCTAGCTAAATGGAGTCATCAGGAGGTAGATGGAGCAGGTGGAGCTTAGACAGTTGCACACAGTCCCAGTTCTTTCCCTTCTGGCTCTTCCACTTCCGGCTTCCTGGGTGGGGGAGGGGAGCAGCTCCACTGTGCCACACCCGCCCATCATGATGTTCTGTCTCACCTCAAGCCCACGGCAATGGACCCAGCCGAAACTGAGTCCTCTCAAATCATGAGCCAAAATAAGCCTTTCCTCTTGTTAGTCGCGTATGTAGGTATTTTTTTCTCAGCACAGAAGTTTACACAGTATTTGTCATAGAAAGAGATACTGGGTGTGTAAGGAGATCTTGCTCCAGTGTTGTTCTGGGCTTTCCCAGGTGCACAGTACACTGCCTGAGTGCCTTCTGCACAGCTGAACTTCACTTGGTTCTGAGCCTTGTGCCAACTCAGATGGCTGTGGTGATATATGCTGTAGTCCTTGGCATGGAGCCAGCCAGCGCTGGCTGAGAGCCTGGCTGAGAGCACAGATTCAGGTAAACCAGTGGCTGCGACCTTGGGTTTGCACCAGAAGGGGAACCAGATCTGAGGGGCCACTCAGAGTCCGGTTTCGAGTTCAGACCCTCATTTTTCATCAAGGCTTCTCAGACAACCTTGACAATTTGACAAAGTCATTTTATTACCAGAGTGCTGTTTTGAATGTGTCTCTCAAAGTTTATATGTTCGAAATTTAATGCCATATCCATGTAAAAGGTAGGACCCTTTGAAGGTGGAAAGTGATTTGATTGGAATGCATTAATGTCGTTATTATGAGAATGGGTTCATTATAGAAGCAAGTTCAGCTCCATTTTTTGTCTCACCCGATCTTGTGCTTCTGCCTTCAGCCAATGGATAGAGTAATGAGCAGTTCTCTTCTAGATGCAGGTCCTGAACTTGGACCATAAGAAATAAATATTTGTTCTTTATAAATTACCTGGGACTAGATATTCTGTTATAGCAGCACAAGACAGATTGAGACAGGGGACAATCTGACACACTTGTTCTTATTTTGACCCAAAGACATTTTTTTTTTTTTTTTTTTTTAGGTTTTTGGAGACAGGGTCTCGCTTTGTGGTTCAGCCTGGCCCTGAGCTCAGCCTCCAACTCACATCACAATCCTCCTGCCTCTGCCTCCCAAGTGCTGGGATTACAGGCGTGAGCCACCACGCCCGGCACTGTGGTATGTGGTACTGGTTGCTGCTGGGCGTGAGTCGCCACACCCAGTATTGTTATGTGGTTACCGGGGAATCGAACCCGGGTCCTTGCGCTTGCGAGACAGGCGCCGGAACCACTGAGCTAACTCCCCGGCCCCCCAAAGACATTTTGATATGAACGAATACCACCAAGCACTCCACAGTGTTTCTGATCAATTAAAAAAAATCAAACAGGCACTTCCTCCCACGTCCAGGCCTTTGTCTCACACCATACAATCCCCCACACTCGGGGAACCAGGATCCTTAGGGCTCAGGGAGATCTGCTGAGCCAACTTCTGCCAATAAAAATACACTTTTCTATTTAATGAAGGTTTTGGGGTTTTTGTTGTTGTTATTGATGATGTTTACACAGAATAGCCATTAAAAATGACCCTCTCAAAAGATTATTTGATTTTCTCAGGATCCCTGATTTATCCAGTGTCAGAAAATGAGGTGGGAATGCAACACACCAAAAATACCCCAGTAGCTGATACCTGCCGAGAGGGCAGTGCCCACACCCTCAGTCAGTGAGGCGGAGCGCTCTTCCATGACCACTGGGTGAGCCTGCTCAGTGCTTCCCGGCCTGGACTGCACATTGAATTCTTCTGGAGAACTCTAGAACAACACAGACATCCACTCCCACCGCTAGACATTTTATTTACAAAATTCTAGAGCCAGTCCTTTTCACTACCCCCCCCCCATGCTCTAAGGCATGGCCTCTGTCAAGACCTTCTGCTAAGGCTGCTACCACAACTCTTTCTAATGCGCCTGCGTTCATTTTGGCATTTCCAGTTTCTTCTACTCCAGGGACAAAGCTTTGGTGACTGATTGCCAACAAACCCATTCATTACTCCTTAATAAGAGGAATTTGTGTCACCCACAAAAAGTCATTCTGCCTCTGCCTGTCGTCCTCTCCTGACAAATCTGTGATCATCCCTTTCTTCTCAAGTAAGTACTCTGATGCCCCCATCCTGACTGTCACAGATTCTTCTGTTTGGGTTTTTGCTGTTGGTGGGCTGGGGCTTTTTGTGGTGGTGGAGTGGGGTCAGGTGGTAAGCACTGAGGGCCATGCACTAAATTTAAACCAAAAAGACTTTTGCAGGACAGGAAAAGTGTAGATTCTTCTGGAAGCCCCTGGTCCAAGTCCCAGCCCTGGGTAGCACCTTGAAGGGTGGGCATATATTTGTGATGTCCAGGGAAGAAGCTGGCTCAGCTCTTTGAAGAATTTGCTCTTGTGATCAAGATATTCAAGTGACTGCTTTTTAGAGTTGTGCATATCTCCTTGGCTACAAGTAAAAGTTATTTTCTCCTTGTTTTGTGTTCAATGAAAATTAAAAACCATTATAATATGTTTTATGTGTATTATGTTCCCTCAAATTAGATATATGGAAGTCCTAGCTAACAATAGTTCAGAGTATGACCCTTTTGGGAAACAAGGTTATCACCAATGTAATTAAATTAAAATAGTGTCATACTGACATGTGGGGGCTTTGGTCCAATATAGCCTATGTCCTGATAAAAATTTGGCTTTGCACAGGCAGAGAGGCCAAGAGAAAATGCTAGAGGCCATGGAAGAGCTAAGCCCTCGCAGCAGAGCACTCTGTAAGGACAGCCCTGGCAGAGCATACCAGGAAGGGCTCAGCTCACATTTGTTTAAAGGAGGCAGGAAGTTGAGGTCCTTGAGAGACTTTGGATTCCTGTAGGGGCTGCTCCCTCCTCTACATGGACCACCAGCCATGAGGGTGAAGGTGAGCCTCAGTTTTTTTACAGCCAACACCCTAGAGCTGAAGTGAGATCTGAAACAGGTAAGGCTGAGAAGAGCTTCCCAGGAGACTCACATTCATAACCCCCAAAACACAGGGGCAAAGGCAGGGCACAAGCCAAGCTCTATGTCTGCATTGTGAAAGGTAGGAGCTCTGCCGCGGCCTGGCTTCCTAGAACATTCTCAAAGTGAAGCAGGTGATGCAGAACCTGCAGAGCCAGCTGCCATGTTAGGATCCAATCATTGTCATTATGGTCCCCTCTCTAAGCCACTGACAACTTTAGAGTTTCAACAAGACAGTTGGTGAAGTACAGAGAGCTGTGGGCTGGGCCTCAGTCATACCCCAGGCATCTGGTTGTCATGCAGCAACGACAACCATTCACTTGGGTCTTACTGCTTAATTATTGCAAACCGGAAGTGCTCTGGTGCCATGAGAGCCCTGGGACACGCACTGTACATTTTGGGCATGAAGGATCTCCTGGCACAAGGCAGCTGCTTGTCACTCCAGCAGCTCCTCTCCATTAAGTGGTGGATCCTCTCCAGCCTCTGAGCCCCAAATGCACAGGAGCCAAAGCCTGGCACTCATGCACGGGGGACTGGCTTGTCACCCTGCCAGCCAGCATCCAGCCTGGCAATGGGAAAAGGCAAGAACGTGGAGAACCAGGGAGCCAGAACCGTGTCTTACATACTGACAACCAAGATTTGTACAAAATACATAGAATCAACCATTCCTGATCCCCTAGGTCTAAGATCTGTGCCCTTGAGCCCTCCTGGCTGGTTCCTTCTATGGACAAAGGGCCAAGGAGAGCTTGGATGGAGACTACAGCACTCATTCATTCATTCTTTAAATCTATTCACCACCCTTAACTGAACATCTAGTATGTGCCAGGGGATAGGCCCTGATGAATACGAATGAAAGAAGGGTTTCAGAAAATACTTACTCAAGAAAGGAATAGTAAGCACTGAATCTGGGATGAAAACCCACCAAGGAGGCCAGGGAGGAGGTCAGCTCCCTTAAGTCTTACAATGAACAAAGATATGACTCTCTGCAGTGGGACTAGGGGAGTACTCAGTCTACAAGATCTATTAATATTTATTTTCATTTCCATTTATGATAGTTAAGTTTTTAATCAAGCTTCTACTATGGGTCAGTACAGTTCTGGGAACATGGATTTCATTGATAAATATTTAAATGCAATAACCCTCACCATACTTGTCCTCAGACCCCGCAGAATGTGGAAGCCTCAAACCGAACTGCTACAGTTCTTCTTGACCTGATATTATTTGATGAAACTGTGCTCAGTGATACCTAGCTTCTTTCTTACAAGTCAGCCACAGGGCAAAGTACTGAGGTTGCTGGGCTCCTAGGAAATCTTAACTGCCCTGTTTCCCTTGTCTCCCAGCAGCCCACGCTGGTAGAGACAAATGGCTTGAGAATCAAACAGCGTAAGGAAAAGATGCATAAGGGAGTCCAAAGCTGGCCAGGGAGGGACGGATTTCCAAATGTCTGATCCCGGGAAGTCTTGGCCTAATTTTCTCCTAAGGAACTGGGAACTTCACCTCTCAAATTCCTAGTATAAGAAGCACAATACACTTTTTCCTCCCTAAAGTAAGTTCACCAATGTCAGAGCCCACAGACCACCCCAGAGTTTCCTGCTGCAGAGCCGCCTCCTGTTGCGAAGGAGACTCCAGCCCGTTCCTGGGGCCTCCCGGAGAGATTGGGAGAGGGACCAAGTGGCTGGCACCCAGGGAACCTGCCAGGTCCCCTGGGAAGGTGCACTAAAGGTGGCTGGGTTAGAGACACAAGGAGATGGGGACAGCACCCAGCAAGGAGTCCATGTAGTCCAGTCTGAGCTGGTGTTGTATGTGCTGCATTGAGTACTAGGACAAGGGCATATTCTCAAGATGGGACAAGGTCTTTATTTTTATGGGTGATCAAGAGGAAAGTCTCATGCCAAGATAGGAAAGGAAGGTAGAAGGTAAAGAAGCAAATCAAAAACTCAAGACTAAGAATATAACTCAAGTAATCTCAACATGAACACCATAGGCATTTTGAAGCTGAAAGTAGTTCTTTGTAGAGGATGATGTCTTATGCCCTGAAAGATGTTTAATAGCATGCTGGCCTCATCTTGTTTGGCAACCAAAACTGTCTTGATGCATCACTGAATAACTTCTGGGGCCCAAGTCAGCCCTGCCTGAAGAGCAGTGAGTTAACTGTTCCCTTGAGCAATCTTTCCTAGTACTGGCCTGACCCATTTCTAAGGCAGCCACCTAGCCTGGAATTTCCCAGGTGTTAGCATTGAAACTCCCATATTTAACCTGCGCTAAGTGAACAGGAGCAGTGGGAACAGTGATCATTGTGCCAGATCCAACCCTTCCCTTCCTGACGAGGTCTTTCCTGACCCATCCACACTGTGACCTGCTCCCACCCCACCCATGGTCCCAAGCCCTTCTTTCTGCTCTGTCTTCCTTGTTCCAGAGTGTTTTCCACTTTCCAGCATGCTACTGAATTTAGCCTAGTGTTTCTCAAGCTCCCCTCCCCCTTTAGACTACTACAGGGTTAGATCTTCGTGTGTGTGTTGGTCGACCAGCCCCAAGTTCCCATAACGGTACCTGGCACGTGGTAAAATACAGCAAATGTTGTATGAGGGACCAGGACTCAAAACACACAGTGAACCTCTGTGACATGGCTTATTTTCACTTTCTCAGCATGTTGCCTGTGGTGATTAGCAAGAAAAGCCTGTGTATCTGACTCTGTCTGATTCTGTCTCTATGCTGCGATGGTGGAGGAGGTATTGGGTGGGACAGATGCAGGGAGGTAGCAGGGTGAGTCAAGAGGCCTGATCCCAGGAAGGGGGTATGAGGTAGAGAAGGGGGCCTGGAGCCTGCTCTGGCCATGCCACTGGCACACTGATGCTGCAGAGTGTACCCTCTTGGCAGCAGGGGCCAGGTCGGTCTCTTACCCTGGGCCTGGAAGTGTGCTAGGCACATAGCAAGACCTTCACAAACATTTTCTGGATTTTGTATTTACAGGAAGAGGTGCTGAGCACTGTGGTTAAGAGCTTAGAGGTCGTAGGGTTCACCTTCTAGATATCTTTCCCAAAGAGTTAAAATCACCATACTACAGGAACACTGCATACCTGTGTTTATAGAAGCACAATTCATAAGAGCTGCTCTTGGCCATAGTGTGTATGTCCATCAACAGATGAATGGATAAAGAAAATGTATTAAATGGAAATAAAGCTTATGTGTATAGGGGGTGGAGGGTTGTAGGATGGGTAAGGGAATGGGAAAAAATGAGAATCAAGTCATATCATATACTAGTACAAATTGTTAGCATTGAGTGTGATCATGATATGTATATAAAATGGACCTATTTCACAATAAATTAAAAAAAATTTAATGTATTTATATAGTATGGAGTTTGTGCCATAAAGAATAAACTTGAGGCATTTTCAGGCAAATAGATACAACCTGAGAGCATAAATGCTAAGTGAAATAAGACAGATACACAAGCTCAAATATTGTATGGTTGCTCCTATATTGGAAACTCAAAGTTATATATAATGTCTGTAGTAAGTTTCCTATATTGTATACAAATATATATTGCATAGCTAAATACGAAGTAGATAGAGGTTTAGATAATTCCCCAAATTACCTATGTTGCTTCAAAAATATTTTAAATATATGCTAATTTGTTTCATTTATATTACTAGTTTCTCTAGTTCATTGAAAAGTTTTATGCTATTATCTGTTCTTTTTGAGTCTTTTTTGTCTCTGAGTAACTACTTTGAAGGGAATGATACATAGTATATTAACTATTGTTAATCTCTTCTTATTTTATTATGAAATTTCATTTAAAAAAAAAAAAAGAGCATAGGGTCGGTAGTCATGGTGGCACACACGTGCAATCCCAGCTGCTCATGAGACCAAAGCAGAAGGATGGAAACTTTGAGACCAGCATGGGCTACTTGGGGAGACCTATCTCAAAATTTTAAATTCCAAAGAAGAAAGGGCTATGGTAGCTCACTGTGAATGTCCCGAGTTCAATCCCCTGTCCAAAAGAAAAGGAAAAGCTTGGGTCATGCGGCATTAAGTTCAAATGCTACCTCTGTCGCTTCACATCTGCCTGACCCTGGGCCAACCCCTCCCCTCTCCACACCTTGTCAGAAAGTACAAATGACACATACCTGTGGGCAGCGCTGCCTTACAGTTGTAAGGTTTAAACCTGATTATAGATGTAAATCCCTCTGCTTAATGCAGGGAATAAAAGAAGTACTCTGTAAATGGAGCTAATGCAAAATTTCTTCCCAGAAGAGCAACAGGAGGTACTTTGTTGATTGCCTCCTGCTTCATTAAAAAAAAAAAATCAGGTTTATATAATTCCCCAAATTACCTATTTTGTTTCAAAAATGTTTTAACTATATGCTAATTTGTTTCATTTATACTACTAGTGTCTTTAGTTTGTTGAAAAGAAGTTTCATGCTATTATCTGTTCTTTTGGAGTCTTTTTGGCAATGTCTTAAATGGCAAACACTCACTATTTACATCCCTCAAGTCTCAGAGGGTCAAAAACTTCTGTGTGGCTTGGCTGAGGGCTCTGACTTGGGGACCTTCGTGAGGTTACAGTCAGGTGTCAGAGTGCTCCGGCTCGTCTGATGGCTGGACCAGACTGGCGGCCCTTTCTCAGCTGGCTCACCTATGTGGCTGATGAGGTGCCGCTGGCTGGTCAGGAGGCCTCAGACTTTTCAATATGGCCTCTCCACCAGGGTATGAGTAAGGCCTCAAGATATGCTGGCTGACTGCCTGTGGACTGTGTAATCCATGAGAACACTGTGAATGTGTCAGTGCTCCTCACACCTCAACTTAGAAATCCTACATCACTGGCTCCACCATATCCTGATACAGCCTGGGAAGGGATGCCATGAGGTGCCAGGATGAGGAGACAAGGATCATCGGGGGCCCTCTTGGAGACTGTCCATCACCTGACATTTGACATTGAAATTGGGATTTGCTACAGTCAAACTTTGACAAGCACATTGTGTTTTGACTTCCACGTGCTCATTTCTGGAATGAAGTACCATTACCTTTAGTATCTTCAGGGATTTGTCCCAGGGTCTCTTACAGACACCAAAATCCATAGATGCTCATGTCTCCCATATGAAACGGCACAGTATTTTCCTAGAACCAAGGCAGTCATCTCATGTACTTTAAATCACATCTGTACCACGGACAATGCCTAGTCCAATCTGCATGCTACACAGTAATGCCAATCTTCACAAACACTGCTGTCCACAAACAATTTGCTTTGTGAACAGAAGCATTTAGCAAAACTTAGAATCTGTTCATGAACTTTGCGTTGGATAACAAGCGTGACCATGGCCATCTTCCCTGCTCTGACACGTGGCTGTGGTCTTCTCTAGTCAAGGTCTTGGTGCAGGTAGACCTGGGCACGTTTGTGTTAAAGTCTTTTTAGGTGCTTCTTCACACACACAGTACTGTGCAGTATGATCCAATCCAGCTTGGCTCCACAGAATGTACACAGTGAGCATGGTGGTAAAAAGAAAGTCCAGAATGGTGACGAAGGTGATGGAACTGTGCAGAGCGGCAATGAAGGTAACTAGAATATGCAGCGTGGTCATGAAGGTGACCAGAATATGCACAGCAATAATGAAGTGAACAAGAAAGCGCAAGAGTAAGAATGATAAGAAAGTCTTGAAGAAAATAACCATTGACCAGAAGGAAATTATAGAAACGCAGGAGTACATTATTTGTGTGACTGATTTAACCTCTGAGTACAAGATGGTAAAATCCATAATCCTAACTATTTAAAAAAATACAGATGCCATCAAAAGAGCTTATGTTGGTGAGCTGTAGGGACAGCAGGGGAGTGGGAAAAACTGAGAATAGAGATATGTCAATGACTTCATGAACAAAACCTCTATAGCACAAGAACTGGCAGAAGAAATCAACAAATGGGATCTCATCCTGTTGAGAGGCTTCTTCACAATAAAGGGAACCACCAGCAGAGTGAAAAGGCAACCAACAATGTGGGAAAGAATCTTTATCAGCCGTTTCTCAGACAGAGGGCTATCATCTAGAATATATAAAATGCTTAAAGACCCAATTTTAAAGACCCGGTTCAAAAATGGGCATCTGAAATGAACAGATACTTTTCAGAGGAAGAAGTAAAAGCAGCTAAAGACATATGAAGAAATGCTCAACATCACTGGTCATTTGAGAGATGCAGATGAAAACAACTCTGAGATTTCATCTCACTCTACAAAGAATGGTTGCTATCTCAAAATTTGCCAACAATAAATGTTGGTGAGGCTGCAGAGAAAAAGGAACCCTTCTCCACTGCTGGTCTGAGTGTAGACTCATACAACCTCTATGGAGATCAGTTTGGAGATTCCTCAAAAAAAGTAGGATTAGTTTTGACCTTGCTATTCCTCTGCTAGGTACATATGCAAAAGAATTTAAAAATTCGTATCACAGTGACATAAGTGCATCCATGTTTATAGTAGCTCAGTTTGTGATACCTAACTCTTGGAAAAAGTAAAAATGTTAATCAACTGGAGACTGGATAAAGAAGATGTTCTTTTTTGTTTTGTTTGGTTTGGGAGGTTGGTTTTTTTAAAAAATTCAAATCTTTATTAGTACATTATGAATACACATCATCATCACATTCAACATTGAGAGTTTGTACCAGAATATGACACAACTTGATTATCATTATTCCCCTTTCCCCACCCACCCTTCCACCCCTACCCCCTATATACATAAGCTTTATTTCCTTTTTCTATTACTATCACATTATTTCCCCCTCATTATTTACTCCTACACCCTCTTCCTTTTAAATGCTTTCTATTCACAATATCAACTATATATACTAGAACTGATTTACAAGCTGTGATTCTTTTATAGAATGGAGTATTACTCTGCCATAAAAAATGATTAGAATGAATCATTCATACTCAAATGGATGTACCTTCAGGACATCCTCATAAGTGAAATAAATAGATCATAGATATGTAAATATCTTATCTTTTGTCTGGTATGAGAAAATGAAGGAGTAAATGAGTTTTAGAATATATAGCAGATATTGTGAAATAGAAAATATTTAAAAAGAAATAGGGTGTAGGGGTAAGTAATAAGGGGAAAAATAATGTGATGATAATAAAAAAAGGAAACAAAGCCTATGTATATAGGGGGTGGGAAGTTGTAGGGTGGGTAGGGGAATGGGAAAAAATGAGAATTAAGTCATGTCATATATACTGGTACAAATTCTCAATGCTGAATGTGACTATGATGTATATATATCCAATAAAGATTTAAATTTAAAAAAGGATGTGTCAAGTTTGGGTACAAACCCTCAATGTGGAATGTGCTCATAATGTCTATATAAAAATGTATCAATAAAATCAATTTTTTAAAAAAGAGCTTAAGTGGTAAAAGGAGTAATAATGTTAACCAAACAGGGGATACAAGTGTTAGTAGATATGGCAAAAAACTTTTGTTAGTGTGGTTGAATGAGAAATAGCTGGCAGGTGACAGCATTCATGAAGCTGTGATCTGTTGGAAAGCCAGGAAATGGCATTGAGTTACTGCGAGAAAATCCCTATCCAAGTGTAACAAGTGATGAATTTAAAGTCTTTAGAGGGTGATTTGACAAATTCCACAAGAGAAGTGGCACCCATAGTGAGAAGACATGGTGAGGCTTCCAGTTCTCAGCAGGCATTGCAGACATCTTCAAGAAAGATCTGAAGGGGCCAGGAAGTTAGCTCAGTGGTTCTGGCGCCTGTCTTGCAAGTGCAAGGGCCCAGGTTCGATTTCCCGGTAACCACATACCATATTGGGCATGGAGACTCACCCCAGAAGCAATCAGCACCACATACCACAGTGCCGGGCATGGTGGCTCACGCCTGTAATCCCAGCACTCGGGAGGCAGAGGCAGGAGGATTGCTGTGATGTGAGTTGGAGGCTGAGCTCAAGGTCAGCCTGAACTACAAAGTGAGACTCTGTCTCAAAAAAAAAAAAAAAAACCAGAAAGAACGAGGAATTCCTTAAGACTAAAGGACATGACATTCAACAAGTGTTCGCCTGTGATGAAACACGGCTCTTCTAGAAAAAGATGCAAATAGAACCTCTGTCACACAAGAGGAAAAGACACTGCTGGGCACAAGCCTGGGAAGGACATATGGCCACTTTTGCTATGTGTGAACTCAAATGCCAATCTGAAGATTAAGCCACTTCTGGTGTACCATTCCCAGACTCCATTACACACGAGGAACAGAATGAACACGGCCATAATGCCCATCGTGCAGAAGGTCGGTGCGAAAGCTTGAGTTATGAGACTGCCCCTGCCTGTGCTCTTCACAGCCACTATTTCCAGACATATTTTTGACACCCAGATGCCCGAAATATTCCTTCTTCTCCTCCAGCCTTGATGGATGATATGGATGCTGAATATGACCTCATAAAGGTCAGGTTCCTCTCTGTCAGCCGGTGACCTCGTCTGCAGCCCAGGGACAGGTGAGCCATCTGCAACTTCAACAAGCTGTACACAAATTCACTCCTTACCAGGTGTTTTACTGTCCCTGAAGAGACAACCTTGAGGCTCAAAGAGTTCTGGAAGAAACACTTCAATGTCCCGCGCTGCATCAACCTCACTGACAAACCCTGGGGAGATGTCACATACTGAACCTTAAACTGATCTTGGAAGAAACTGGCCAGAATATGTCACTGAACATGACTTTGAGGGGTCTGGTGCAGAGGGAGTGGAGGGGGTCGTGTCCATGGGCAAGAGTAGAGGTCTGGACGTCAGTGGTGCAGACACAGAGGAGCCTGTTGCGGACCGTGAGGTGGAGCTGGGAACAGGAGAACCTGCTGCACTCCAGAGTTGGCAGCAGAAGGTGCTTGCTGAGGGGCGTCCACTGAGGAGCAGGAAGGCAGGGAGGAGGTCGGCATGACAGGATAAAATGGAATGAGCACCAGGATTCCTTCGAGAAGCACCAGCCCAGCACAACTGGAACAGACAGAGTGCTGGATCTGACAGTGGATAACTTCTGAAGGGTTATGTGGGGCAGTGAAAAATAAGTGCAACAGACAGATTTTTTTTTTAATTTAACAAAACTGACCCTGAAGCTAAGGAGTAAAAAGAGAAAAATCCCTGAAGATCTCCCTGATGGAACCATGGAGAAGGACTCTTCCTCCAAACAAGAACCTCCTCCCCACCCACATCCCTGACCCACATCATGAGAAGTTGCCTCAAACAAGGCTAGTGTTCTGTCTCTCTTAATGCTCTTAATGCTCTGCTGTACTGTATTTTGTTTCATTTTTTGTGGTTAAAAAATATATACGGATTAGTATATATTGGATTAACATTTACCTTGAACCTTATGTAGAAATTTGATTTAATTCATGACCAATATGGTTCACAACCAGAAGCATGGAACAAATTAAGTTCTTAAATTGAGGCACCACTGTATAAGTAGTTGGTATAGTACATTATTTAGAGAATACTGACATGAGTTCAGGGGAAACTATCATAGGTTTAGCTACAAACAAGGGTTGAGGATGGATTGAGGGCTTGTGAACTTCAGGAGGCCACAGGTCTGTGTACCTAGTATTTCATTCCCCTGGGCCCAACATAGGACTCAGAGCTCAGAAAATTCAAGGTTTGTTTTCAAATATTTTAATTCACAGTTGTTTGAATCCACAGATGTGAATCCCACGGATACAGAGAAGCAACTGTATGTTGCTGACTAGTTCTGTGACTGTTGATTCCAACATCTGTTTCTCAGACTAGTCCATGAAAGCCTGCAGCTTCTTCATACATTTGTCCCTGTGATGTCTTAGTAAAAGTTGAATGGATGGGCTGAAAGATCGGATGCTCCTCTTCTGCACCCCATGCCTGCAAGCTGGGTCTTGTGCTGTGGACCTGGAGTCCGAGAGTGTGAGGCTCCCTATGGCAGTCCTGTTGGCAGGTGAGACACAGGTTCCTTGAGCACAGAATACCACAATTTTCCTGGGCAGCTGGCATAGAGCAGACCGTGGAGCTCCTGGACCATGACGGGATAAGATTTCTGATTACAACTGCCTTCTATAAATTCTTGTCAATTCCTTAGTACTTGGAGAGAAAATGCCTAGTCCCTTACATAGTGGGTCTAGATGTCCCCCGAAAGCCTCATGCAATCATGGGTGGCTGAATCTACAATGTGTGACGCTGGGTTTCAGGGCATGTGATTACTAAGCTAGTTGACTGATTGGTTTGGCACTGCCCTAATCCTGGTAATCCCCAAAAGATAAAAAATCAGCAGAAAGATGATGTTAAAGCCCCTTGTTGCTTTCGCTGTCTTCCACCACCATGAACTATTGTCCCTCTGCCGTAACACATTGCCTCAGAGCCAGCCGACTATGGATTGAAATCTTTACAAACTGTGAGCTCTCCTTTTGGAGTGTTGAATATTTTGTCGCAGCATTGAGAGAAAAATAACTAAGACACCTAGTGAAAGTACTGGGATTTCAAGAGGTAGGCTAGCCCTGAAAGAACAGACTTTGCTGGAAGCTCTTTCAGGAAAAGGGGACGAAGAGTGCCTTAGATTTTATAGACTCAAGAAAGTGAAGAAAAAGCTTTTAAATATAGAGGATGAGATACTGACCAAGTTGTTCCTGCAGCACAGTCCTCCATACAAACTGTGAAAACAGAAACTTGCTGCTATTTGTGGGACTGAATCATCTTGGCAATACTTGTTATCTTAATTAGTATACTTGGTTGTCCTGGTTTTGAATCTGGAGTGAAGAATTTATTTAATATTATTTCAAGGAAGAAAGAGTTACTAAAAAATGAAGCCAATCAAGATGGCAAAGGAAACCACAAGGAAGATGTTTCGGCAAGTTATGAACTTTTATGCAATGTATAGTCCTTAATCACATCAGTTGAACAGTTTCAGGTTAATTTCCTCTTCAATTCAGAAAAGCAACCAATGAACTTGCTACTCAGCCCAGACAACTGCGTAACAGAGAACTCAACTCCGTGTGTCTCCATTATGATACACAACAAGTATGGCAGTGTATTCTGAGAAACATTCAAGAAACATACCAACTCCAAAAAAAATAAGAAGTAGAAAAATGGCCAAATTATCCACAAAGGTTGGAGAAAAGCCTCAGCAAAAAAAAGAAGTGAGTAGAATTAACAGCATGGAGATTGGCAATAGGAGGAATTCTGAGGACTATAAAGAAAAGCTTCTAAAAAGGAACGGGAAAAGAAAAAATGACACTGATTAAAGTCATAGTTTGGTAAAAAAATATCAAAGTTTCCAAGGAACACCAGTCACTGGATGAAAACCAAAGAAAAATTAGATCAGAGAGAAAAGCCACTGGTGATACACTGGAGAGTCCTCCTAAGGTAATCCCCAAGTGTGTTTCTGAAAACAACACACAAAACCCTCACAAAAGAAATCACAAGGGTTAAAAGAAATGGGTTAAAGTCCTCAACGAAGCAACTTAGCATACTTTCTAAATTCTGTAGTCTAGGAAATCTAACAACAAACCAAGAATCCAAGGGACAATCTAAAGAAAATGAGTATGAACTTCAAAAGGACTTTGGGAAAAACAAAAGTGACAATGCAACTTTCTAGTTGTGAACTTTAATCTCTAGAGAATATTAAATTTATAGATGTTAGTGAAGTTAAATCCATAAACAAAGGTGCAGAGCAAATTGGTTTTGAGCTAGAGGAAAAATTATTTCAAAGTTATGTGGTATGAATGACTCATTTGGATGTGAAAGTTTAGCAGACAGAAGAAAAGCTTTTCAGCATCTCAGTGTGCCAGTGTGCTAGATGACAAGCTTCCCAAAGTAGATTTCAGAAATGTCTCCAGAGCCAAAACCAGAAATGATGACCTTAAGATGGGCAGTTTCACAGTTTGCATAAGTGGAGAGGATTTAGGAGAAGGTAAATATTCCTGAAAAAATTGCCATCATTACACTGAAGCCAAATGGAGTCTTCGTTTGACAAAATGCCTGAAGTTATAACCATTCATTTGAAGTGCTTCATTGCTAATGATATGGAGTGTGATCGTTACTGTGGCTGACTTTCTAAGATCAACATTTCTTTATTGACAGATCCTAATGGAGCACAAGTCCAGCTAATGACAGCTATGGATTATTAGCAGTTCAATGCATGGTGGCACTGCAATTAGCAGTGGGCATTGTATTGCTTCTGTTAAAGTCACTAACCTCAATAGCTTAGAGAATAAAGAGAATTTGGGGGTTGACCAGATGTGGGAAGTAGGTAAGCCAGAGTCATTGAATGAAGAAAACACATGAAGTGCAGTTGAAAATTATGATGATGAAGAAGTGTCATGACAGTTGGTTGAAATACACCACCAAATGAAGTTTGGAACAAAAAAAATGTAGAAGCTGTTGGACTTCTTAGAGAACAAAAGAGCAAAATGGATTATGAGTTCTACAATAAATCATCTCACCCTAAGGCTGCCCGTACATCATTTATTTGCTGAAAGCAGAATTCTGAGTACTAATGGGACTCATGGAGAAGATAGGAACAAAGAATCTAGTGACCAAACAGACATTTACATGAGCAGATAAGAAGACAGAATATCCTATGTACTGAAAAGTTAAAAGGAATATGTACATTCACGTTTGTCACAGTCTTGAAACCTGTTCTCCGATGGCTCTCTCGAGGCATAGAGTGTAGACTGGTGTGTATTTCCGTAGAGCTGTGCATTTCATGCTTGGAGTCACTTTGGAAAGTGTCCCAGTAACACCCAGACAGCTCCCCTCTATCATCATAAGAATGTTATATATATTTATGAAGATTATTCTCTATTCTAGGAAAATTTTTTGCACAAGGACTAATTTCTACCTCTTCATACTCATATTCTTCATGATCTGTATATAATACATCAAATTTAAGAGAGGTACTGTATAACCTTAGGAGCAATCTTTTAAAAAAAAAAACTGGGCAGTCAATAAAAGTTGAATAGCTTATGTATGTTAAAAAAAAAAAAAAGACTAGATACTCGTTAGCAAGGAACAACAGTTTTAACTTTCTTCCTGGGGTTTACTGAGCCAAAGCCCACACAGAGTCACAACTTCAAGGGTCTGACAGGTAGCCTGACATAGGAGGAAAGTTCAGAGCTAGTTGGGCATAGATGTGACTCACCAAGGAGCTACATCTGACTAGCCAGGGGTCCTGAGGACACGCCTGTGCCAGGCCAAGCCTCAAGGATCCATCTTGACCTGGTTCTTGTCAACTCACAAGCTTTGGCGGACAAAGGCAGCATCTCTGTACATCAAATCCTTCCTTTCACAGGATTGGTTTTAACCTAAGTATTAAGATTTTGAATGAGGTTTTTTTTTTTTCTTTTGAATTTTCTGTACTTTTCTGATTTACTACAATGAATATATCTTTATTTAGTGATGAAAATTAGAGTAAAATAGAAATCTCAGTGAGTATAAGTTGGGGTGACTTGCCCAAATAGAGTCCTGGGACCCTGCTCTTCCACAAGACACATTCAGCTGAGGATCACTCCCCTTAGCTTCCCTCCTAGTTGAGAGACTCAGTGACTAGTCAGTGAAATGGGCATGCTAACCTTTGCTTCTCATTTTATACAGTGTTATTTTTGAAGGTTAATGAGACGTTGCTGGGCAGATGTCTGATACCTGGGAAGAAAGACAGATGGCCAGTGAAAAGTGGGCAAAGAATAAGACTATTATCAAGAAAATCCTGACCAATCCCCCAAACTGAGATGTGCCTCTTTTGCCTGGGTAATTATACCCATTCTCCTTCATGGCTTATTCCAAAGGGGACCTGATTTTGAAGATATGCTTCTAATTGTTCTTATCATTATTGCTGCAATTAGCATAACGCAAGAGATTCTAGACTGACTGCTTTCCCACTACGTAATAGCAAAGTTCCCAGCAGCTAGCTGGTGGACAGAAATTGCAATTTTTCAGGAGAGGCCATTGTGAGCAGTACTAACACCATTGAAATCCTCTCTCACTGGGCTTGGCTTTAATAAGTGTTTTTCCCCTGTTTCTTTTCCTGAAACTGCTTCACAGTGAGAATTGTCATGACAACCTGGAGAGAGGACACTCTATAGCAAGCTCAGTGTGGGGATGGCAGGTCTGTGCGTCACGATGAAAGAGAGCTGTGATGAAGGACACAGGTCAGCCTGCAAGTGCTCGCTGAGAGCTCAGTCTATAAAATCACAATGGGTTGTGAAGGTCTCAGTCAGCTTTATAAATGGACAGCTGTGTCAGAGGATTGGCCACGTGGATCCTTTTCAGTCCCCATGAGCCTGTGAGGATGGCTTAGCTGTATCCTGGAGCCCACATGGGGCTGTCTTTACCCTACCACGTGGCTGGGGATCAGTGGCTACGCTGGGGGACACCACTTTCACTGCCCTGTGCGTTGAACACTTAACTGAGTTTGACCACCAAGGTCACCTTGTACACGGACAGGAGCTTGGAAAGAGTGGGCTGCTTATCACAAAGAACTATGGAGAGCTTTCCAGAAGGAACACGTGGGCTATTTTGGGTCATGCATTTTTGCATGGTACAGACAAGAGAGTGCTTGCCACCAGGACAGAAGGAGGGAGGGGGAGCTCACATGACCTCCTCTTGCTGGTTAGGGGACCCCAGCCAGTCCCTGCACTCTCCTCTGCCTGCAGGCACATGGCTCCCTGGGAATACTCTGAGGAGAGAGACCAAAAGACCTAAGTCCCAGGATACTGGCTTCTGCAGCAAGAACAGCACTTCTGTACCCAGAGTGACTTAGATCTGGGCCGTAGCCCTACCTCTCTGCCCACGTGACCTTGGAGAAGTCACAGGAGCTTCTGAGAAGTGCATTCTTGGAGGGTTCCCAGTTCCAAAGCTGCAGTTGGGAGGCCAGTGTCTCACCACATGCTCCCCCAGTCCAAGTCCATCTTCAAGTTCTGTTCTCGTGCCCAGACACCTTCCCAGCCTGCCCACTTCTGGCATCTGCTCCATCTTCTCTGCTCAGTGCCCATCACTGCTTACATGGGGTCTGTTCCAGCCTCAGCTGGGCTTGAACTGCCACCCTGCCCACTCTGCACAGCGTCCACATAACAGTGACTATGTCCTGAGGGCACACACAGGTCACATTGCTCACCCACTTGACATCCTTCAGTCAGAAGGATTACACTCACCAGAGCTCAGAATTGCTGTTTTCAATGCTGTACAGATACTAACTCATTTGGTTCCACAGCAATGTCATAAGCCAGGCATCTAGGATCATCCCATTCTCATTTTACAGATGTAGAGACTGAGGCTGAGAGAGGCTAAGGTTCTTGCCCCAATTCAGATAGTGGGAACTGAGCCTGGGTTGGAGCCTAGGCGATGTGGGTTGAAGCCCATGTGCTTAGCACCACAGTGGACTGTTCCAGACTCAGACTGATCTC